>CAEGAE010034618.1:0-20617 GCA_903067095.1 Girardinus metallicus | reverse complement strand
TTGTGGTCACGTTGACTTACGTCGAAAACATAAACATAGACCTTTAATCTGTAAATAAGTCGTTTTTCCGGAATACACTGTTTATTATTATGAATTGGAGGAAGGCAATTCATAGTAATAAACCCTGTATTTTAAATACATAAGGGGACTTTATTCTAAATCTTATACAATATTTACCTTTGTGACAAAAACCTCAACATTTAAGGATGAATATTATACCTTTTGTCGAATTGAGAAAGAGACGTATTATGTTTAATTTAAATTTTCCTCTCTTACCTGGGTGTAAGGGGGTCATGGCGAAATTTCTCATTGAAAAGCCAAACGCACTATCAAAATCAGACCTAGGTGTTATAGTTGAGTTGAATGTAGTGATGAAATTTTCTGCTTCATAATTAATCTAATGCTCTTGTTGGAGAAATTTCAAAAATCAGTGCCGTTGGGAGTTGAAGGTGGGGGACATTTTTAAAACTAAATTCTCTGTTGGCAATTATTGGTACATTTAAAATAATTGTACCAAAAATAATTAAGCATGTTTTCTGTTGTGTATTTTACTTTTTTTTTTTTTTTACCATCATCAGAATATCTACAAACCTCTTATTAATTGTCAACTTTCTGTTTCCATTGGGTATTAGTATGATTGAACACAGAAGCCATTGGCTGCAAAGCTGGATGAGAAAACAATTTTTGGCAGGATTCACACTGAAAACAGTGATAAAGAGAAATTTCCCAAGCTCACTATCCAGGACACAAGAGTGGCATTTTGGGGTCACCAAGCCTTTCTATATAATATTAGACAACCTCTTACTGGGGAGTCATAGCAAAAAACAAACTTTTTCTACCATCACATATATAAATACGAGGGCTATGTTCAATACCTGTTGGAAAGTTAACTGAAATTCAACAACAGACATGTTGTTAAAACCTTTTTCCCCAATACTGCATTATCGTGCTTAAGTAAAAGGTTGGATTTTGCTAAAATTCAAAGTTGAGATTATGCTACTGCAGTAAGAATATAAATTAAGCAAGAGTATCAACATATTTGTCCGCTTCTTAGACAAATAAGAAGCAGACAAGAAAGGGGCAAGCTGTGCCTCTTTCTTCTATAATCAATACTACCTCGTACTGTGTGCTTTCAAAAATGATCTTACATGGAAAAAAGAAGACAGTTTAGAATGGAGTGTTCAGTAAGACATTATAATTTCATCATAAATTACAACAAAAACATTTACATGAGTCATTCTGCTCAGTGGGTAACCATGCCCAATATAATATACAGAGTGTAAACACCTACAACTTTTAGTTTAGAATTTTCTCCATCTACAGCATATGTAGAATCAGAGGGAAAATGAAAATATACCTTTTACTAATTGTGTAAAGTTTAATATTTTACGGAAACATTCCATAAACTGACTGGATTTACATTTATATGATTACAATTCTTCCACCATTAAAATATATTTTGCAACTGACTCCAAGTAATCAAATTATATCCCTATGTTCTCTTGTATATAAATCATAATTTTTCCAACTCTTCAGACCCCACTGGAGTTCATAAAAGGCTGTTAGACATGCACAGTCTATCGCAATAACCCATCCACCAATCAATTACGAGGAGAAACCATATTTGTTGTAGACAGACACTCTTCAGCAGGATGTGGTTGTAACTTTGGTTCCTTCTGTAGGTAGTTCTAGGAAGGAGTTGGCTCAAAGGGGAGCAGCATAGGGGTGTCAACAGATAATTCTCACAATCTATGAAGGCTGCATTGGTTTGTGGTGAATAAGAGTTTCCATCAACATGTAAAAGGATGCAGCAGGCGGACAAGCAAACAGCCCTTATCACTTTGAAAGGCCGGTTTGTTCAAGCTCAAGTAGCCCTGGAACCAGTCCCACACACCAGGAGGCAACAAAGAGGGAGTCTGCCTTTCTAAAAGACATGTTTATCTGTCCTCTTAAAACAGGACAATCTGTGTATAAAGGTGCAGCTTACAGTAGGTAAATTTAAAGGACATCTGCAAGTCTTGCTGGCTTTTTGACTTTGGTGAGTTATTTGGTCTATGCAAAGAGAAAATAGAGGCTTTCAGGACCGATAGTTTCAGTTTCATGTCTGGAAAAAAAAAGACTGAATGAGTCGACTAAAATAAATTCTTACTAACCACTATTTGACAAACTGAAAAGCCCCCCCCCCTGAAATTTCCAATAAAAGGCTCCTTCATTCTGGAAAACACTGTGAACCAATAATTATACATACACAAACCTATTAAAAAAGGACTTAAAACATTTGGTGAAGTTGGCTCTGAATTTTTATACATAGCAAAATATATGTACATGAATAGATTTTGGGAATCTTATAACAAATAATTACGTCTTACCTTAATTCAAATAAAAACCTTTGCAATGTGCATATGTACACTATATGATGGTGGGGGGAAAACTTGTAGATTGCATAAATTTTACTTTGTTTGCCACTCTAATGTTTTTTAGTGAGCAGCCACACATGATCCACTTCCAAACTCGTTTCTATTTCAAGTCAGATCAGAAAGTGAAGCTCCATGTAATATTTCTCTAAAAAGAGGATGTAGACATCAGAGGAAGAAGTCAGTTAAGGCCAGTCAGAGCTGCAGATGTCCACGCTAATTTTACACATAACACCAAAAATCAAAAACAAGAAAATAAACAATTGCTTCCAGATTTGATGAACAAATAAAATAAACTCTTCAGCCCAAACGGGCTGCGGCTGGTCGGGCTGGATGTTGCACTGTGGGGTTGCAGAAGCAGAAAGCTGCCACTGCGCTGGTGTGCCCTCCTCTGCCCGTTATGGACTAGAAGGAACATGGACGTCGTTCTCCCCAGTTCCCTTAGCTTTGTGCAAAGCAGCCTGGATACGGAAGTGCGTCCGTGATTCCATGGAGTAGTTTTTGTAATTGTGCCTAAAACAGAGCAGCAAAAAAAAAAATCCAACTAAAAATATGTCAAGTCATATTATTGTGTAAATTATAGGCATGTAATGGATAAAAATATATGTTTAAATGTGACAAATATAGATAATTTAAGTCATTTCACTTTACATGTAGATGAGTTGTAAAGCCAAGCCCAAAATTGTTACTACTCGCAGATTTAGATTTCAAATTTATTTAATTCAACCAAAAATTTTATTCGTAATGAGGATTTCTCTCAAAAGCCAGTATGCTTATCTGTTTAAAAATGTTATTGATCTGTTGTTATTTACATTTAAAAATGTTACTGATCTGTTTTTAGTTACATTTTATTGAGAAATGCCTTTCTGAGTACTTAATGAAAAAACCTATACCGGACTACATAAACAAAACCATTGTTATAATTGTTGATCAGATTTTCATTGGTATTTTGGAGATTCATCTTTGGTGATGACCTCCAAGTTTTTGAGGTTGGAAGGCCTCCTTTTCATCACCCTAATTTTTAGCTTTCTGCATAGAGTCTATTAATTTAAATTTTGAACTCTTGCTGCGCTGCTCCAAAATGTCAATATTACTTTCAGTCAGAAGGAACCTGGTGCTAAAATTAAAAGGTTACTTTGAACCTAAATATGCCACAGGAATGAGTCATTTGGTTCTACTGCAAATATTTAGTGACTTCAAACACTTACTTTGCCATTTCTAGAAGTTTAATAGCTTCATCTCTTCTCCCCTGCTCCAGGCACAGCAGACCGTGCTCAACTAGGGCATTAGGAACCAGGTAGTGGTCATATTTTATCTGAGTCTCACTGCAGACCACAACAAAACACAACAATGTCAGTTTAAGTGTTGCACTGTGTGGTTCTGTGCTTATTGTCTTCTAGAAAGATCCTGTTGGTTAATTACACAAAAAACATGCTTTTCTCAATTTCTGCTGGCTGCAAAATACTTCATCTGTGTACGAGGCTTACTTGCAGAGGACGAGGGTGAAGTAGTGTTCAGCCTCCTCTCGGTGTCCCAGGTGCTTGAGACAAAGGCCCTTCAACAGGCTCAACAGACACTGATCGTCTATGGTGTATTCAGTCCCTGACAAAGACCAAGCACCAAAAACACAACATGAGTCATCGTGTCATTTATTTAACCATCCATACAGTGCCTTATGAAAGTATTTATTGTCTTAAAGTTTTTCACACTTTGTCATCTTACAAGCACAAACTTTCATGTGTTTTATTGAGCTTTTAAGTGAAAGATGAAATCAAATGATCAAATTGGTGAATAAGTGTAAAATGGAAAGAAAATAATCTGTGGTTTTCAAGATTTGTCACAAGCAAAAATCTGAAAATGTACATTTGAATGGGCAAAAAGTTCTCATCCAAATAGACAAACCTGGGAGAGATGAAGCCAAAAAGTCTTGCAGGATAAATTATAATGTATTGATTCACAGGAGCTTATTATAAAGCCATGCTGAACTCTTCTGATTTTAATTTATAAACAAATATCACTTTCCTTCCACTTTGAAATTATTCACTACTTTATGTTACTCTATAGAAATACCATTAAACTGAATTTAAAGTTGGAACATAAATTACGCAAAGGTTAAACTTCAGAATATAAGGCATCAAATATACTGGATGAATTGTAGCTACTGTTTTAAAAAATGTAAGTTTTAAAAGTTATCTTAATTTAAATCTAATATTACTTTATGCCACTCTAGAGTTTTGCATACTTGGAAAGCTTTCAAGTGTTGCCTGGGCTTCATCCAGGGTTTTCAGCATGCCCTCAGTCAGGTCTTTGTGTTTTCCAATGACTGTGTAGCCGTTCCAGATGTACATCATCTCCTGGACATCATCAAAAAAAAAGGCAAAATGATTTACAGGTAGCAATTATCATCATTTCCTATTGTCAGAGCAAAGTATGTTGTCAGCAGCTCACCAAAACTCACTATGACTACAACTACTTTAGAAACTAAATGCAACAATGTTTACTGCAGATATCTGAATTTTTGACTGGTTTATTCCAATATTTACCACTACCTTGCGTAGTTAAATATATGCATATATCTTCACTTAACAGCCATAACGCCACTGAGGAAAAGCTGACTGATCGGAGGACTGGACCTCTGCTTATATAACTGGGTTTAATAGGTCTAACATTACAGAGCACCTTTGTTCTCTAAGAAGCAAGATTTGGGTTTCATTAAAGAATAAATGACAGCTTATGAAAGCAAATATTCTGGTTGCAGATTTGATTCATTTAGTTGATGACTTTCTTGGACAAGAGCAATGTCGTGTGAAATTTTAGTGATCGAAAATTATCAAGCAGGGTGTCTTTGACAAACATTTAAGTTTTATCAACATTGAAACTCTGTCTGTTGAAATTTTTGACACACCACAGGGACTTTTAAAGCAGCGCTCAGTGATTTTCCAATACTGACCAGTGGAGGAGCTGGGAGAGGAACTGAATTTTCCCCAAAGTAGCGGCGGGCTTTCCTGATCGCAAACTTCTCTGTTGGCAAAGATTTTCCTGCAATTTTCTGTTTCAGCCCAGGGACCTGCCTGAAACATGATGTAAAAAGAGCATAAATAACAGCAACATGGAGACCATGTGAGAAAACTGTAGGTCAGAACTTCTTAAAATATCCCACAGTTATCCTTGAATCTGTTTTTTGTTTTTCAACAAGCAGTCTGATTTTTTTTGCTTTTCATTCCCATCCTTCACACACTTACAATTCAAAGAAGAAAAAAGAAAACTTGTCTGTGGGGCATTTGCAGAAAATGTATTGCCATTTGTTGTCAGCTTCATTTGTCCCCAGAAGTCCAATTATTTTAGGTCAAGTTGAGGAAAATAATGTGCCAAACCCCCCTGATGGTGTCCTCCAACACACTATTTAAATTCAACATGGCTGCCGTCCTTACAAAATCGTGTTGCCACTTCTGTTGATTTCTATTACATTAAACCGGGGGTTCAGACAGTAGCTACTGAGTCGCATCTACCAGGTTCTTTTTGTATTTCAATGCAAAAAATGAAAGTAATATGTTATTATCTGCTTTAATTGCTCACAGTAGTTACCCTGATTACTGAGCAGAACAATTAGCAAATTTTCATTTTTTTTCTAACTTGTAGCCTCAATAGTCTCAGCTCAGACAGAAAATTATTGAGTTGATTTGAGCCCATTCTGATAGTAAGACAGAAAATCTGTTATCTTCTAATTGTTCTGTGGATATTGAAGAACAAAAGAAACATCCTAACAGAAAGAGGGTGTAGAGCATTTTTTGTTAAAAATGGACAAACTGAAGAGCAAATAAATAATATATTCCTGCAGCTTTGAATTTGTTTTACATGTGTAGCAGCCATTTTGGATGCTGAACTCTTGACAGAGGCAGGACGTTCCAGGTCTTCACTGGCTGCTCTGTTCCATTGTTCCAACTCCAAGCCTTGTACATTTAGAGTTCTCACTACAATTAAAAGGTGATATATCTATCACCAAAGAACCACAGATGCTAATAAAGACAAAACAATCCACATCCCTGGCAAACTAATCAAACCTAAGGACCTATATTTCAGCTTTAGTTTTCTACCTTTAGGTGATTCATTTATGACCCACTTTCTCAGTTTTACACATCAACAAAAAAACCTTTACTATGGTTCTACACATCTCTACACTATCAGGATGAATTATCTGTTTCACTTTGCTGTGAGTAATGTGAGCATTATCTGGGTTCATACCTGAAAAGAGTTAGCGCACTCTCCCCGAAGGTAAGGCAGTCATCCTCAGTCAGCATGCTGAGATAGGCTGCTTTCATATAAGCATATGTGGCCTGAGGGAAAATAAAACATGCTTACCACAGCAATCTCATCATACCTTTAGAAATGAGGAAAAATAAACCCACAAAGATCTGGGATATCTCAACAGAATGTATGTCTTCATGTTTCTCTCCTGAGCTAAGAATAGATTCACAACATCTTGACTAAATCTGTAGTGGAAATATTTATAGATGTGCATCAACATGAAAATAATTCACTCATAATTCTTCCAAACAAATACATCTCCGAGTACGTAGTCAGACCTTGGACCATGAGTTCTCTTTGCTAAGCAGGTCAGCGTAGAAGTAGGCCATCTTCCAGTGCATCTTGTATGTGAAGCACCACATCAGCTCCCAGTAGCACATGTGGTGAAACTGTTTCCACTGCTGCTGAGCCTCACAGCATTCCTCAAAGAGCTTGATAGCCTGCACACAACACTGGTTGTAATTCACTGAGCCTGTGCATAAATCACTGAGTCCTGCAAAAATAAATTCTTTCCAGCACAACGCTGGTTCAAGCTAATTAGTACCGATTTTATCTATTGTATGAATTAATTTTTAAAAGTTACATATTTGAATGGATTTTTACTACATGGTAACATGAGTTAATTTAGTTTTTTGTTTTTAAAGTGTTGAGCATTGCACAAAACGTATAGAAACCGAGTGGTGGTCTTGTTGAAGCACCGTATACCTCCTGATTACTAAGCAGGTAATTTAGTGACATTAGGACCTTTGCTTTAAAGCCCAACGAAGATACTTACATCATCCAGGTTGCCTTTAATCTCCTCTATTCGACCAGCAAAGAACAAAAAGATGGATCCCTGCAGAAAAGCAAAATATAATATGCTATGGAACAACACATGTCAAAGACAAAAGAATCAAAAGTAGTATTGCAAACCTTAGGGTATTTTTTCAGGTATGGTTGCAAAAGTCTCTCAGCATCTTCAACGTCTCCTTCCCCAGTGCCTGTGAAAAACATTCAAAACTAATTAAGTTTGGTTTGTTTGCAGTTTTTATTGCAGCTTGGTGTTCGTGTGTATCTTGGCTTTACCCAATATGAAGCTCATGAATGTGTGATAGCACAGCAGGAGCATATTACACAGGAACGACCTGAAGGTGCTTTCTGCAGAGCCTTCCTGAAGCTGTTGAAGACCAAACTCCTGCACACAAACACAAACAGATAAAACTAAGTGTGAGTTAAGTCTCTGCTAATGGAAGATCAGCTGGAATACAAGCAGTAAAATGAGAGCATGATCAACACACTGATTCAGTTTTTTGTGACAACAGAGTGGAGGATGCCACCTGCCTGCCTGGTTTTATACACATGTGCTTGATAAACCAGTCTGCTGCACTGCTGCCCTCTGCTGGAGAAGTCAAGTCACAAATCAAACCCTGAACATCATCGGGTTGCTTTTTATATTGGTTAAATCAGGGGTGTCCAAAGTCGGCCGAGGGCCGGCATCCTGCGTGTTTTAGTTCTCTCCCTGGTTTAACGCACCTGGACCAAATGATGGCTCATTAAAAGGCCAAAAAGAACAATGACTTGCTGAAAAGGCTGTTACCACCACCAGGGAGGGAACAAAAACATGCAGGATGTCAGCCCTCGAGGACTGACTTTTGGCACCCCTGGATTACATGAACGAAACTTGAGATATTAGAAGCACTGATTAGTCATACAAAGAGAAACTTATAAAGTGATGAAATTGCACTTGCATTACTCATCATGATCACAGATTCAAAATCAATTTTGCAGCTGAGGACTTTCATTTCAAGCTTTCACTGTATGTGTCAGGTCCAACACCGTCATATCAGTAGTTATTTAGTGTTTCAACAGGAATCATAATTTATCACTAAATTATAATTGCTACATTAAATTAATTATTTTCATCTTATTATATAATGACCAGAAGGATGTTAAATAGAGAGAGCAGAAAGATCCTCTGCAATTTTAAAAACTTAAAAACAAATATCCAGACAGGATATTAAAGCTACAGGTGGACAAAACATTACCAAAAGGATGTTTGATCAACTGAATCACATATTCATCACATACAGAACAGTCTCATGAAATGATCTGCTTGTTTCTTGTCACAAACACTAGGAAAAGAGCTCAAGTCACAGCTAAGTCTCTGCTTTAATAAATATTTACTGACTTTAAATTACTAAAGGATTTAATCACTTACATTTATCAGACAGTTTTATGGTACAAGAGTTTTAGATTCTAATGAGTTTAAAAGCAAACATGAGAATTATCTTTTTGGTTTAGCCTTTGGTTGAATTTCAACAATAAGGATTTTTTTATAATTTAAAGTCAATTATATCTGCAGATCCATTGCACTTTAGGCTATATTTTGATTGTATTCAAAGTATCTATTTTGTTTTAACGCTGGAAATGTAGATGTTAGATTACTTTGAATTGTTTTATTCTTCTTTTCATGACTTATGATCTTCCTGTTGCCCCTCATTGGTACTTTACAAAACGATGCTCCTCAGGATCTTTATGCTCTCTGGTGTTTCCTGATCATCATCAGTAAAAGTGATATTTCCCCACATTTCTGTACACTTTAAGTTTAGTCCTGGTTATCTAATTTAGTTTGCTTGTTTCTATATAATGTGGAGCCCTTTGTGTTGCCCTTGTTGAGTATGAAAATGGACTCATCAATAGGAACCAAGTCACTGGTTAAGTTTAACTCACCTTATTACCGGAGAATCCTACAAACTCCAGCAGCTTGAGCGTACGTGTGGGCAGCATGGAAATCATCTACAAGAGGCAGAGAAACTCTCAGATGATCTTAGGACATTGGTCTGTTATTAAAGTAAGAATGAGTCACAATCTTGAATTTCCAAACTAAGACTTGAACGTGATCACGTCAGACCATAATGATTCTTTATGAGGTTTTTTGCTTTGCTTGGTGCGTCTAAGAATCAGAAAATGTTAAATCTGTGTTTTAAACATTGGATCAGATCTGTGAAACATTGCATTCATTTTGACACACTGATAGTTGTATTTTCCCACACGTACTAGATTGAAGGCTCCGACTCCCAGTTTCACACCGCCCTCAAAATGGCCGTGATTGTCGCCGTGGGTGTATCCAGTCGACTTCAGGATGGTGTGGAGTTCTCTGAGAGGATGAGATAAATCAGGAAAAAAGAACTAATGCTCATTATCGGACATTGCCAAAAAGTTTGAAACAACACATTTAAAAACAAAACCAAACAAAAAGTTCATAAAGAAGCAGGAAAATTTAAAGGTCAGAGCATGGATATGGTTGAGAGTCTCACTTGTATGTCTGGTAGCTGTTCCTCACTTTAATACCTCCTTTGATGAAGCTAATCATGTTTTCATCCTGGACAGAAATGGAGCAAGAAGCTTATATACAGACAGATTCAGCTGCACACTGCAGTGTTTGTGTTTGATGGGTGACGGCTGACCTGAAGGAAGGTGAGTGCTGCCCTCTGCAGGAGACATTCAGCATAGCAGACCTCGGCATGCAGTTCCTCTGAGGGGAACATGATTACATCACAAATCAACACTGCTGACAGTTTGGGTAGCAGCAGAATATATACACACACGAACATCTGAACCCTAATGTCACATACACAATTCAAACCAACACACTTTACTCAGCTTAGGCCGACACACAAACATTCAAGAGGCAAAAACATGCAAAACGCTGACATCTGACAAACTGAGATGACATTTTTAACTCTCTGACCTTCTGTGAAGCTTCTTGAGAAGCTTGACTTCCTTCTGTATCTAAAAGGGAAAGCAGACAAAACCAATTTTTAAAATATTGACTAATCACTCTGGAATCACAGAATGACACAAAAGTATTCATACTTCTTTTTTACATTTTGTGGCAGAAGAACCGCGAGTCAGTGTGTATGTCATTGGGATTTTATGTGATATACAACTGAGCTTTACCTTGTTGTCAAGTATAATGAAAGGTTAATAAGGTTTTCAGTTGTATTTACATATATAAAAATAATTCATGTGCATTGTAGGGGTAGCTAAGTTGACCTAGACTCTTTATAAATTGATAAATTGATACATGAGAAACCAATCTCAACCAATCCATCAGTCTTATCAAAAATCAGCCACTGCCCCCTTTTCTCTACTCACGGGGAGGACTGACTGACTGACCTGCCCTCCAGGTCATGTCTGCATGTGTAAAGTTAACAATAGTCACCCGACTGCTGCCAACTCAGTGACTTTGTCGCTACACTTAAAGACAAACAATCGATTTGGGACAAAATAGATATCGGCAAGTAAGGCCAGAAAACTGCAATCGGTAGATCCAAATAAATGCCACACTTTTCATGTTATTTTAGTTATTTGCAAGTAAATGTAAAAATAATTGAAAATATGCGTGTAAGTTTTCTTTCAGTGCACAGCAGTGTCATGCAATCCAAATAAAAACATTAAGATTTACGGCGGTAATGTGACAAAACGTGGAAATGCTCAGTGATGAAACACTGCCTATCATTCAGTTCTCATGAATCAAGTGGTTTAGTAATGCTAAAGATCTTCAAGAAGAAAAGTGTAGATCTGATTTCATGTTGGTGTGAAAGTCATGCTGGATTCTCACAGGAGTTTAAGACTAACTTTAACAGATCTCTGTAACATTTTTATGCTAATTGGTCAGGATGATCTCAGCTTGTTCTTTGGCTTTTGCTTGACGTTAACCACAGAATTCAGCGTTCATAAGAAGCATCTGAATCAGCAGCTTAATACCAGTCACCCAACAAAAACTTCAAGCAAATTGTTCTGCTCCAGACAATATTCACCTCGTTTGTTGACCAACGTAGAGAGGAACTACATTCTGCTTTTTCATTTATTTATTTATTGCAGGTCAAACAGGTGTATTTCACTCCCAAGCTGTGGGAAAGTCTTACCGCTGACAGATAGTCTGCGCCTCCTTCATAGTATTGCCCGCAGTCAGAATGTGTTGGGGGTCGAAGGTCATCATGGCCTTCATTTCTAAAATTGTGGCGTAGGTCAAAGCGTGGTACATGCTGTCTTTGGATCTGTGAAATGAAAGCAGGGCAGATAAAGAACTTTATATCAGATACATTAGGTAGTGGAAAAAAAATGAGAGTAGAGAAACCTCTTATTTTAAGTCTGACTGAATCTGGGTCCCTTTTTGTTCAACAAAGATTGACCCAACGGGTTTTAGTGAAAACATCAGCAACATTTTCTCTGTGGATCTTCTTGTTGGACCGGTTCAGAATCTGGTTGCTCCGGTTTTAAATCATCATCAGAACTAATTCCCACGTGAATATACACTAAATGAATTACGGTCCACCGCAGAGCTAATCCTCTGAAGTCATCCTTGTTGGTGGTCCCAATGGCAGCTGAATGTGTAGCATACAGTCTGCTTGAACATAAAAAGTCGTGGTTTTGTTCTGCTTGTTTTGCTGACAGAAGTGTTCAGCCAGGAATCCAGTCGGGTTGCTCTGACTACACTTCACCACACCACAGAGTCATGTGACCCGCCCACGTGATCAGTCAGCTCCAACCGGTCGTACAGTGACGTTTGCATTAACCAATTTTCACAGATCACTGAAAATTAGCACAAAGCAGAACTTGCATCATCAGAGTTAGTCATAATGAACCCGAGCTCTGTTTGCAAATGTTGTAAAGCGGGCGAATAAGCTACAACCTTGCCCTCTTTCACATACTTTTAGATGTTTGTTGCCTGAAATATAAATCATGCCCAATGATAATAGTAAAATAGCAAAGATAAATATCTGAAATGCTTTTAAATTGTTCCAGCCATGTCAGACCTGTGTGACAACCAGAAAGTAAAAACAGTAGGCGGCCAGACAATGCTGGGCCACAGGCTCATCCACTGGCATTTGCTTTACATTTACATTTTCCCAGGTTAACGTAAACATGACAGCAACCCCGACTCAGAAACCTTTAAGTTTTAGACGTTAACTTAGCTGTCTGACACAGCTGGTTTTTAAAACAGGGACTTGATTATTTTTAACACAATGTTCCATGATGCAAGGGAGGAGCTGAAATGTAATCTCTTTCAAACACTCCAGTCACGCCTTGGACTCAGCTCTGCACACGTCAACTCTATTCAGGAAGTGTAGCAACAGTCGGAGCATCACTACGCACCAGACAGTTCGTTCTTTACAAAATGGTTGAAATTAGACTGCAGAAAAATACAGAATCAGAAAGATCTCATACAGACAGATAATGCTGCTCTTGGATCACACTGATAATTTAGAAAAAATTGTCTTAACTTGGACAACATCTCTATATGGTACATTGACTGACAAGTTTCTAGTAGAAATTAAAAAAGAAATAAATCTGAAAATAACATTTTGTAAATAATAATGAAGGCGTTAGTGAGAAATATCAAAGACTGTGCTCCCTATTTGAAGGCTGAAAATAAAGTATATGATAGTAAAACTGACCACTTGGATCGGAAGCTCATCCTCCTCTGAATTAATTTTGATGGCTGTTTGTTTAAATTGACCTACCGTATGTTAACAATCAAACTATTACAGTTTCAAATTTATTTACAAGAAACCACTGAAAAACCTTTTTGCATCTATTCCCACTAGGGAAGTTCTGATCTCATCCCAAATGCTGGATCGGGGTCCACATTAAGGCATTTTTAATAATCTTGTCCTGTTTGTCTACTGTGTGTGATTTTTATGTATCCCAAGTAAGGAATGTTGCCTGATTCTGCATAGGCAATATTCAAAAATCAAAATCAAATTATGTGTGCACAGCTTGGAAAATTGTATTGTAGGTTGTACACATTACTCTGTTGACAGACTGGATTGTTCCTTACTATGTAGATCTTTACACCCTTTATAGCAATGTTTGCAGTGAAAAAGAAACTAAGTGCTGCAGCTCTCTGTGTCACATGACCTGCTCTGCACACTGTGACAGCTGCCTGTTTGAGGGAGAGAAAGCAGCTGAAATATAACATTTTGTGACGTACAAATCTTTTCCTGCTGCTTTTATCCGAACATGACTGAAATATGGGTCAAATGATCAATAAGTCATATCAAATGAAGAGTATAAACTAAATTAGCCTAGCACTTGACCATGCTCCTCTACAAGAAAACATCAGCATACCAAAAGCGTGAGTTTATTGAAGACTGTTGTAAGTGCTGAGTCAGATATATCTCTAGAGGGAAAAGATAAATTTATGTGTGTTTCGGGCTATTTGTTAGTAGCATGTTTTAGCATCTATTTCTTAAACAAGCAGTTGGGACTTTATTTCCTAAATACTGTAACGACAAACAGACACTGCAGCATCTGGACCAACATAGTTCAAAGGAACACAGCCACAATTTTTTATATGTATTTAACTCTGATTAAATATTGGCAATTTTACAGCCTTTTAAAATTACTCAGTCAACATGCATATGTACGTCTTTGATTTTATTGAGTTTATGCTGGATTGGACTGTAAATCTGCGTTGACCACGTCTAATCCCAAATGACTTTAATGGGAAACAAACAAATAAAAAGACTAATCAACACATCCCTAAAACTATTCATCCCCAGCTGCAGAATAGCTTTGCAAATAACCTATATATTTAAAACACCTCGCCCTCGAAAATGAGATTAGCCCGCAAAAGTAATGCTGACATAAAAAAACAAACAAATAAGCTCAATTCAACTAAAAGTCATCAGAACTTTCTCCATATTAAACTCAAAACTACTGAGGTCTGAAAACTGCTCATGAAAAGCATCTTTAGTAGCCAGGAGAGCAGCCTTGTGCTGCCACAACCTGCTGCAGATGTGATTATTAGATGGGATTATTAGCCAGACTTCAGCTCATGGCAGAGTTCCTGAGCAATCTGTTCCTTAATATTCACATGTCTGTATGATGAAACCAACTTTTCAAATCCCACCAGAGATTCTGAATGGAGTTTTATGCAGGTGACTCTGATGGCCACTCGATGTGCCTAGATGGACTTTGTGCTTCGAGTCATTGTTTGGACCTTCAACCAGGCTGAAGCTTCGGCTTCCTCCCCACCACTGTGGCATTTTCTTGATTTGATTGAATTCATTTTGCCCTTTAAACGCTGTATGTTTCCAGAGCATTTAAAGGGCAAAATGCAGCTTCACAGCACCACTGAGACCTCGCCATGTTTCACTGCAGACGGGGCGTTATTTTCACCATATGCTTTAGTCTTCCTCATTCGGACCCACAGGCATGAAAAAATACAGTTTTGGTTCAATCTCAACACTGCTTTGGTTTATTTATACAGCTGTGAGCAAATCAGAGCTGACCTTTCTAGTGCTTTTGGGCCAGCAGTGGTACATGCTCTGCAGTTCAGGCAAGGACTGCTTCATTATTTAGCATGCACCTCACTGTGGAAACTGAAACCTCAGTGTCTGCTGTCGCCAAGTCTTGTTACATGTCTGTTTCTTCCAACTACATGTTTAAACACATTCAAGGTGCTTGCTATGTTTTAAATCCTTTTCTCTTCTCTAAACTTTATGAACTATTCCTAAGGCATCACTCAGTCCAGGTTCTGGGGTTGTTCTGTCTCGCCTGATGAAATTAAGGAAGTCCTTAATCAGCGGTCATGCACATCTGAGACCACACGTAATATCCCAATGAAAGCTTTTGAAAAGAATTAAAGGGTACCAATAATTTTGGCACTGCAGTAAAAAAAGTAAAAATATTTTATCTTAATTTGCATGAAATCCTCATAATATTAGTTTTATTTAACCATTTTAAACAGTTCCAATTTGCCAATAAACCCAATTGACACACAATATTTTTACTATAACTTTTTAATAAAACTAATTCTGCTAAATTTCAACCAGACCTGTAGATAAACTTAGGTAGCATCATTGTAAGCCCATCCAAATTTGCTGTTTTGTATGTCCTGACACGTTGTGACGCTATAAGCCTCGTCCCTGTCAGCTGACTATCCCTTGTTGGGCAGCTCTTTACCCTCACTGAATTAGCTTCGGTAAAACTGAATTAACCCCTCACTCTTCTCTTCAATGCAGTCCTTCACCAGTCAGATTAAAGGACTAATGACTCATTCCTCCCATTACATGGATGCAGCACCTCTGTCATCATTGTAACTTCACTTCTTCTCTTTGACAAATGAGTAACTTTATAAAAAATACAATAAATCAACCTACAGTACACAAAATGACCTGCTTTCGCGCAAGCCAATAATACAGTTAACTGTCTTCAATAAAAAAAAGAAAGAAAATCTAATCAAAATAGATTGAATTTTACAAGTTTGAGTTAGAAGCAGAGTTATTAATATCAATGCACGTAGTAGATAAAGTCAAAGGTGGAACAATTGCAGAGCAAAAACTAGAAACATCAGCTCTCAACAAACTGGACCAAACTGTGAGAAGTAACATGGTTCAGGAAACAGTTCTTTCACATAAAAATCTTTAAACTACAACGCATGACCAAGTACAAGTTCAGGGAGTTAAAATCTATTGTTTTTCTTTCTGACATTAAATTAGGCTGAACTTTTCCTGTTTTACGGCATTTAGGATTACCGAAATTATTTCTATTTGACAAACAATGAGAGATTTTTGGGAGTTATGTTCTTTAAATTCAAAATCTTACATACGTTTCCTTAATATTTGGTAGAATTGCCTTTCAAAAACTGTATGACTTTAATAAAATATTTTGAGTATCCTTCTGCAAAACTGGAAGAATAGTTTGCAGGACGTTTGACCCTGCAAACTATTCCAACCTACTTCTAACAGGTTTGCTCACATGCAACTTTTCAGCTTTGGCCACAAATTACATGTGAGGCTAAGATCAGCGTTTTGTGACAGTCTCTCTAAAACATTGACTTTCTTGTCCCCGAGTCATTTTGTAACCAATTTAGCAGCTTATTTGTACATTTGGAAGATCGGTTTATTGTTTTTATGTCTTAAGCTGCAGCTTTAATGCTCCCCTACAGTGAAGCTTCCTCATCTTCCCCACCTATTATGTGAAGCATAGCTGTCCCACTGCAGCAAAACATGATGCTGCCATCAAGTACTTAGTCATTTTTTTTCTTTTCAGGATTAAGTATTATTTATCATCTTCATCTCTGTGTGCATTTGTAAACTGAAGTTTGACTATTTGAGATTTTTCAGTGATGGCTTCTTCTGCTTTGAGTGGCTGTTTTACTCAGCTAGCACCTTTACAAGGTCTTTTGTTTTTGTTCTAAGGTGGATTTACACAACACATTTATCTTTGGGACACCCGCATTGAAAGCTCTTTTTCTAAAATAGGACAGAAAAGTTAAAAAAAAAAAAAAAAAAAAAAACTGGGACAAAGGAGTGGCCCACAGCCCTCGAAAGCTTCTATTGAAAGGGAAATATTAGTCGCAGAGTGATAAAAGTCTGGATAATAGCCCACAGAATAAAAAGCAAACAGTAGAGTAACTTGATGACAGAACTAGAGAACAAAACATGAGGCTGGGTGGGACTGGACTCTGTCCTTGTAACTTTATTAATGCAACTTGAAGCAAGGAATCATGGAAAACCTGCAGCCATCACTGCTGTATCTGTTACAGGGCCAGGACTGTTTTTGGTTCTCAAAGTCATAGACTCTTCCAACACTTACTGAAATAAAGTAAAAGTAATGATCAGGTTTTCTTTTCTTTTATAAAAAGAAGAGATCCAAGATTCTAATTAGAACATTTTGGATATAACTTTGTAAAAAATAGTTGCCTTTATCATTCATTTTGAAAAAGCAAAGCAGAAATACTGGAGACTTTACAGCAGACTGTGCAACACACCTCTGCTGTGCAACAAATACAGCACCACTGGTAGCAGATCTTTAAGTTTGTAAAGTGATCTCGACTTGTCAATCTAATTAAAATTAAAAAAGGCCATCAAGGTAAGCTCACAAATACACAACACACTGAAATATTAAAGACCTAAGTGAATCTAAATTTCACCAACCTAGCACTGACATTACTGCAGAAAACCGTCTGGGATCTAAAAACATAATGGGGTGTGTTGCTCCATCTAGTCATAAAAAGCAACAATGTGCCAGCACAGCCAAATGCAAGCAAGACACAAGTCATTAAAGAAATACATCAGCTACTGCAGCCATGTGACATGAGTTCATTTTTCGCTGATTCATGTGTCTTCTTTCCTCACATGGGGTCAAAACTCCCACTTTAAACTCTGCTTGCCAGTTAGATTTAGCTGAATAATGGAAATCACAAAAAATTCTTCTTTTCCAGTTTTGAGTGAAATATCTGGTGCTGATCCATTAATCCAGCCTACGTACAATAACGGCATAAATTTTGACTGTTGCTTTGACAACATTGGTTGTGATTACCCTACATGTTTCTCTATCTTTTTCTTCTGTCACCACAATGTAACTAACACTCCCCACCTGGAAAAATCTGTTGTTTTCCAGCAGAGCTTGAATGCATCACAACTGAGTAATTATGACCTATTAAATATTGCATTTAAATAATCCTCAGCACTGCGGTACTGCACACAGTGACGAATGCATTATTTCATTTGGTGCAGCTGGAATGTCTTAAAATTAATATTTAAATGTTATTAAAATGATTAACTGAATAATCCAGTGAGTCCTTTCTATAATTTTATCTGGGTTTTGATTGCTATCATTGTTTGAAAGAAGCATTCAGAGGAAATATTCAGTGGAGTTAAACACTGTGAGGCACTGACAGACAGAAACATATGACAAAGATTACGTGGACATTCATGAGGAAGATGGAATGTCATAGGCTAACATTTTAGAAATTAAAAAATATACTTTTTAGTATTTAAGCTTCAATTTACAGAGATCTCAAAATACAGTCATCTTCAGATAAACCTCAAATTAATAAAACATTTCTAACCTACCATGTTTACCACATTTGGACTCATTCTTTTAGGGACAATTTTATAACAGGGTTACTGAAGAAAAACAACAGCAGAAGGAATGAGGAAATGCAGCATCTGAAAAACACAGGTAGAGAAAATGGGACACAACCACAGATCTCCATTGTTCAGATCTGGAAAACTCAAAGTGGGAAAACTTCCAGTGGATCTGCCCACAACTTCTGAATGAAATGTTTATCCATTTGGGAACTATGTAGAGGAGTCAAAGGTCAGTTTTTGAAAAGCTAAATTAACTCTTGTGTTCATGACAGTTTTGTAACTTAATTTCAGAGAGCTTTCAGCTGCTTTATGAAATACTGAGTGGCGTCTTCACTCCTTATACATTCATATATCCATCAGCTTTTCAAAATGATGCTCAAGTGGCAATGAGCTGTCAAAAAAAAAAGTCTTATTTTGATGGGAAGCCATCACACCGAAATGTAGTTTTTGGTACAGAAATCCTGTCATGTAATCCTGGTTAAGGTCATTTAACCACTGCGTGATTTCTGTCAGGAAGTCACTTAAACCGAAGCTCTCAAGTCCTATCAGAACGGCACAGATGAATCTCATCAGCATAAAGACGACAGATAGAATATTAACCTTTATATAAAATAAACGCTGAGTCCAGAACAAAGCCTTGAGGAATCCCACAAGACTGAGCTGCCATTTCCAGCAAAATCCAGAGGATGTGCATGAACCAGGAAGAGAACATGTGTTTGAAACGTATCAACAGACTAAACTAGTAAATTCATTCAGATAGTAGTATCAACAGCCTCAAAAGTAGAGGACAGGTCCTAAAAAAATCACAAAACCTTCCCTGTCTACTGAGGCTAGACATATGCACCCCCTGCTGTTCAAAGTGTTGCTTTCCATCGCAGGACATAAGTCTCAGAAAAAGATCATCTTTCTCCATGAAACATCAAAGTTTTTACATATTTCCCCTTTAAAGATGAAAGCCTGGTGTGTATAGAAGATGTGTCGACGGTTTTAGGCTGTGGTCTTACTTGCTCAAGAGGCGGGCCTGCGCCTCCTCAAACTCATTTCTCAGGAACAGATCGAGGGCAGCCATGCAGTCCTCCAGGGCCACAGACAGGTCGGACCGAGAGCACCTGCAGGACCAGACACATCCACATTAAACCGAGCTCACAGTTAAATATCTTACAATAAACCAGTAGAGCAATTTATTTTAATACAGTAATTTCACTAACATATCAAACATGTTAGTCTTGATAAAACCGTGACTTACATCTGAATCTTATTGGACAAAAACAGCAACAGTTCTTCTTTCTAGCAGGTTTTCTGCGTTCTCCCTTAAATCAGTCAGTCACTTCTGACCTGTGTGCGCTTCCTGTTGATTGCATTTTGCACAATACCAGTAACTGTGCTCACGATGAGAAACAAAAACAGGCTGCATGAGGCAGATAGATGAACCGACTCAACGAGAGTGTTGTTAACTGTGTCTCTGCATTATGCTTTAAATTACAGAGGAAATCCGCAAAAATTAAAGCTCTTGAAAAGCTGGCCCCCTTTTTAAGAAACAACACTTATGGTTTAGATTCAAACATGATCCCAGTCTGATACATACAGAGAAAGCTGGTCATATAATTTCATGAACCAGTCACTTTTTGGCAAATTTGTCAGATGATCTTGTTCCTCCAAATGAGCACAAGTTATGACTAATGATCATAGGCAAGGTTTTCTGTTTATCAGCTTTATTACAGCCAATTTATTTCACACCAGACCAAGACTGCAGAACCTCTGAGCCCATTTCAACATGGCTGAATCATATTAAAGTTGACAGACATCATGTCCCTAATATGCTGTTTGTACTCAGCACATCACTTTTTGAATCAATCAATAAAATTTTATTTGTATAGCGAACTCCACCAGCAAGGCAATACAAAGTGCTTTACGTCATAAAAGCACAAAAATCAACAATTGAAACATTAATTTTTTTCCAAGTGCCATCATTAAATGAAAAGTAAACAGCATCAATATTTGTGTCAGCTTATCAGCGGTATAACAGGA
>CAEGAE010034614.1:0-24521 GCA_903067095.1 Girardinus metallicus | reverse complement strand
ATCCCCATCCCGGCCGCTTCACACTCGGCTGCGAACCGATCCAATGACAGCTGCAGATCACGACCTGATGAAGCCAGCAGGACCACATCATCTGCAAAAAGCAGAGACGCGATCCTAAAGCCACCAAAACGGATCCCCTCAACACCTTGGCTGCGCCTAGAAATTCTGTCCATGAAAGTAATGAACAGAATCGGTGTTACATTGAAATAACAAAAAATATTTTTCCCCCATAATATTTCTGATATAACTTTCTCAGAAAGTTATATCAGAGACTAGAAACTAAAAGCGAGAAAATCAATGTATTTCCCCCAAAATAAGAATAAAACAATATTGCTGCAGTTTTAAAAACAGCATGTTTCATGAATTTTTCCCCACAAAGGAATATTTAAAAAAGAAAAAAAATAAAACTTCTCAGGCTGGATCATGTCTCAATGCTTCTGCCCACACTCCAGTCTGCAACAATCTGGTCTGTATAACTGTGTGGTTAAATATATATAGGAGAGCTATATGGCTGCAGAAACCTTCTTGTTAGCGCTTGCTGCAGCACATTAGACTTCTTTGTTTGGACTTGGAACATGTCACAGGGAAAGCATCTGTCAAACAAATGAGGAAAAACTGTGGGAGAGATTTTTTTTTTAACAAGAGGAAAATATTATCGTTTCTCTCTCAGACCTGTTAGCATTTCCTCGTCCCTCTGCCTCCTCACCCACAGAGAGGATTCTCTCTGCGTCTATTGCTGCTTCCTGCTCTGTTAGGGAGCCTCATAAATCGACAGGCTTTGCTCTTTGCATCTGTCACTCCCTCTGCTTGGTTAAGCGAAAGGAAAAGATCTGTGGTGCTGTGTGGTGGTGATTCGTGGGATTATTGATTCCAAAAGGAGGTTGTAATTCATCCTTTCCTGCCTCATGTTTTCAGTTCAGCTCAGGCCTTCTCTCCCTTTTTGTCGTGTGTGGTCTGATTACAACTTGTGATCTGAACCTAATTAATTATTCTCCTTAAAAATATATATGTAATCAGTAGTCTGTTCTAACTTCTATTAAATGGTAAAAGAATCAAGTACCCAGAAACTTCACTAAATTAATCTGCATACCGTTAATATGCAAGGAGAAAATATATATTTTTAAAAGCTTTTTTGAACATTTTGAGATTCCACCTCCATGTGTTGATTACTAAACTATTAATAGGTCCAAACTAGATGTACATTTTGCCTAAAATATTAAGCTAATTAATGTTGTGCCAATATATAAAATATTTTAAACAAGGAAGTTATCAACAGGTAATCTTCCAAACGTGAAAGAGGCACAAAAGATAAGCCCCATTGAAAACCTCCTGGTTATCCCACCAAATATTGATTTCTGAACTCTTAAGATATTAGTATTATTGTTTGTAAATGAATATAAACTTGTTTTCTTAACATTATTAAAAAAAAAAAAGGTACTGCATCTTTTTCATTATTTTGACCATTTCTAATTTTCTGCAAATAAATGCTTTTCTGGCAAAAAAAAGTTTTCTGCTTGGAATTTCAGAGACATGTTTTCAGTAGTTCATAGAATAAAAGAACAATGTTCAAATATACCAAATATACCTTTAAAAAGTAAAATCAGTGAAACTGATCATTTGAAGTGGCCTCTTGATTTTTTCCAGAGCCTTTTGTAGAAGAGTTTGACTTCACAGTGAAGTAGTTCAAGCCAGATTTTTATTGTGAAAATGAGATATTTAGCTCAGGTGCCTTTTAATTAAGAGATTTCAACTACAGAACAGAATGCTGCAGCTCAATTATCACTTTTGTTATGTAAATGTTAAAGCAGACTAACATTTTGCTACCATGATTTCAAAGTGATGATTAATGCTAAATAAGTCACATTAGGTTCAAGAACCTTGGTTGATGTCCAAGTTTTTACAAAATATAAATACCACCCATGAACAGAGTTACAATGACAGTAAATGTCAAACTATATTTTACTTACTGACTTCCAATGCAGTCACATAAGGACAAGTTAGTCTTTTATATAGTCAAACAGGGAATAAAAGTCAAGATAATTTACTGGAACGCATCAGCAGTTGTTTGACACAATTACAAATTGGATCCCAGACAGCGTCATGTGTCTTACAGTAAAGATCAAGTTGCCATACTGACTGTGCTCTGCTGATTTGCACTCAACATTGCCAGCAGTTAATTTAATTAGAAACTGATTAATTGTTTAATTAAATTAGTTCTGACCTGCCCTTAGAGAACCACGGAAAAGGTTGTAAGAAAAAATTATTTAGTAGTAGCCGTTATTTTCCTTACCTTTCGAAGTACTTGATCCTTGGAAGCACGTAAATTAGTAATTCACCAGTCAGCTCTATAGCATTACTTTCTCTCAATTAGACAAGTCAAATGTAAAATAAAAAAGTAAAAAAAAAAAAAAAACTCCATGTTTTGCCTTAAAAACTCCACAGCTCTCTTGCTTAATTGTCCTGTTTTGAGTGAAGAGTACAGCAGACTAATGGTATATGAGACCTATACAGCAGAGCAGCTGGGAGCTCTGCTGCCTTGCAGCAAGAAAATCCTGAGTTTGTATCTCTGCCTGAGGGATGGAGTTCTGCATGGAGTCTGGATGTTCTCTCTGGGTACTCCAGCTTCCTCCCACAGTCTGAAGATTTGCCTATTGGGTTAATTGATCTCTCTAAATCACCAGGCATGCGGATAATTGCCCTGCAAGAAAAAACTGGACATAATCCTGAAGGGCGGGAGGTTGTCGTCTTACATGTCCACTTAACCTACAAGAACTCTCTTGCGTGTTCGCCGTCAGCAGCATCTTAATTTGCAGAGCGGCTAACCAAACCACTCATCTGCACTTACGTGTCCGTCTATTAGCTCAGCCGTCCTGAGATATGAGTATTTCCCCTGTGTCAGTAGCAACTCTTCAGCTAGTAAGAACAGTTCATTATACAATCAAACTCTGATCAAACCTCTAGAGATTCACTAACTCCACTCTCCTCTCCTTAAGGAACAGAAAGTGTGTGTCCGATTCCAGAAAGCAACACAGCTGATTCAAATGGTCCATCTGCCTCCTTTTTATTGTCCCTAACAGTTGATTTAGATAAACTGATAAACTTTAAATAAAAAAAAAATGATAAAAAAGAAAAATGCAACAATATATTCAAAACTACAGAATCAAAACAGTTACAATATTCATCTTTAGTCAATTCTCAATCATTGAAGTGAATATTTTAATGTTAGCTATGGTTTTAAAATGAGATGATAATGATTTACAGCAGCCTGCTAATGAGCCATCATTTGTGTTGAACCAGATAAGAACTGAAACATGCAGGATATTGACTCTGGAGGACTGACTTTGGACCCTGCTGCTCTTCAGGCTACTGATTAAGATCACAGACTTCGGTATATGATTCAAAGTTTACAGTAAACTCCTGTTTTACCCAGGGAACTCAAGGAGTTGAGTTACAAAGTAAAACTTCGTCATGTCACAGACATCCACTTTCATTTTCTAATGAAGCCAAAAAATACAGTATTAATCAAGAAACTTGTGGCGCTTGCTTTTCTTTCATGAAAATTTGACTGTTCATTAAAACATAATGTGTAAACAGTATCTTGTCTTTGTTGCAGTCCCTAGAAGACTATATGTGGGTCAGTCTTTAAAGGAAAACAGAGATTGGTGTTGGCCAACTCTGAACTCTGACCTTAACTGAGGTGAGTCAGACCTGCAGATCATTTAATGTAATTTTTGATTCTTTTTTGACCAACAGAATGAATTACTAACACGCTGAGGGTGTAATTTTAGTTGTCAGGTCACATCTGGAAGGACCAGCGATGTTTTCTCCAATAGTAGGTAAACCCAAACACTCAGTATTCACCTGCAGAATACTGTCAGACAATTGACTGAATAGCCAGGACAGTCACAAATTCACAATAAACAAAATTGTTAATATGTGGAATCATTATTTGAAAATAACTTTCTGTTTTTACTATGGTTATTATTGTCTAATATTAACATTTGGATGATGATCTGAAATTTTGAAGTGTGGGAATACAAGGGGAAAATGCATCTTCACCACTCTGGATACAGAGAGAAAAATATTAAAGCATTGCCATCAGCTCTCAGTTAACAACAGTAATGACAAATCCACTCAAAAAGCAGAAGTTTTGCAATCAGAAAGAACTATTCTTCAGATCTGCCTTACTGATCCAGTTTTCAGAAACGATTGGCTCTTAAAGCTAAATTAATTTCTTCTTAGACTGTTTTTCACATCACATATGGGTTTCAATTATAAAATCATACCAGTCAGCTTTGGAAAAAGTTCTGGGAAAGTTTTCAACATTATCCTGGCATATTTAGTCAGTCATCAGAGTCCTCTGTGCCAGTTTGCTTACTGCAAGAAAACTATAAAATCTGTCTCTGTTGACTTACTAAGGTAGGGGGTTCCCTGCTTTTGCAGCTTTTCCAAGTCACCCGTTTGTTTGTTTGTTTGGTGAGACCGACATCATGAGCCAGGCAGAGTTGGTGTTGCAGCTGAGTGGGTGGCACACTGGGAATGTAGTATATAAAGAGTTTTTAATGAGACAGAGCACAGATTTCAGACTTTCTTCAAAACCCGCTGCCACCAGGCTACACGGACACAGTTCCACCCACAGGCTGGTTAAATGCCTGCAGCGCCAAACCCACAGCAAGTATTTCTAAAGCCAAGAGAAGAAGTAAGCTATAATTCATAAGCATGAAATAACACCAAAGGAATTTATTCTGTCTGGTTTGTTTTGGTAGCGGTACAGGTTGTACCTTGCAGAATCACTGTTACCAATTTGACGTCTTCAAAATTTTCCAGGTGAAAACCATTGCATCATACTTGGATTTTATGTGATGTACCGACACAAAGTAATAAAAGATGGCTAAGTAGGACATAGTTTTCCAAAATTGCTTTAAAAAAAAAAAAAAGAAAAGAAAAAGAAATTCTGGTGTTCATAGCTTAACAGAACACAACAGACAGCCAGGGATAAAGAACAAAACTATTGGTAACACTTTATTTGATGGGCTGTGAATAAGACTGTCATGACACCATCATAGACATGACATAACATCTGTCATGAACATGAACTGATTAAACTTTAGCTTTAATAAAATAAAGCTACATAATTTTTAAAATTTAATCAGTAATACTTTTATAACAAATTTATGTCAGATCATAATTTCTTGGTTAATGTCAAGTTGTCATAACAAAGGCATTTTGAATAATGTCAACTTTGTATTAAAAGTTTCACGATTTACCGAATGACACTTTATGACAACAGTCATAAATACTCCTGAAGACTTACTCATGTTCATGACAGGTGTTATGTCATGTTTATGACGGAGTCATGACAGTCTTATTCACAACCCGTCAAATAAAGTGTCACCAAACTATTATTTAACAAAAAAACATAAAAAGTTCAATTAAAAGTTTGTCAAATTTGCATGTAGGCGACACAACACGTTTTGCTGTTTGATGGGACGATGGATGAAGCTGACAAAATGCTTAAAATTTTAGTTCACAGTTGCGTTCCAACTATCTGACTAAGATGAGCGATTCAATAAGGAGAAATAGACAAAAAAATGCAATCTTTTGCTCTAATCGCAATGAAATGAGGTTCCAAACATCGACTAGTGAATACAAATGAATGTCACACTTTTCGATTTGTATCTGCAATAAAATCTGAAAACCATTTATCCTTTTCATCCCACCTTACAGTTATTTATGGGTTAGCGTTTCACATAAAATCCCAATAAAACAGAATAAAGTTTGTGGCTTTAATGTGATAAAATCTGAAATAAACACTTTTACAAGGTAGGAAGGTAAGTCACGTACAGTAACAACCAAGACTCCTTCAAAAGTCATTTGAAGGAAAATAAGTTGGGAGAAATCCATGTATTGATATCCTCAAGTGAAAGTGATGCAACCATGCAGAGATCTAATAAGAGCAGAGTCTCGTGTGTCAAGCTATTGGCTGTTTAAATGTAGCTTCATGCAGACTGTCTAATTGCTTTTTGAAGCCTGTCTTTCCTCTGGGACGTTGTTAACTTTTATGCACTGAACAAGGGTCCTTTTCACTTTATTGTTATGTAAACCTAGAGGTAGGACATAAAACATCTGATGCTGTATTAGTGTTCAGGCAAAGACTCCAAATATATTAAAATTGCGTCACCTAATGAAGCAATTTAGAGCGGCATTTCAAAGCAACAGTATTCTGCCAAGGCTTGATTGCCTCTAATTTGAAGCACACAGCTAGTATGGGTGTTCAATCTCCTTTGGGTTAATAATGTATATTGCTCAGAGATGTATTCAGTCATCCTCAGCTGCGAGAAACTTTTGCACCTTTGTACTTTAAATTGAGTATCAACATGCTTCGCTTGGAGTTTCAGTACTTGAGTTTCCCAGACTATTCACCTTATATGTAAAAGCAGAGCTACGCAATCATGCCTCCAGTTCCCAGACGACTGTTGTTCTTCTTCGTTAAAGGGTACATCCATTGATTTTTTTTTTGTGTCCAAACTCATTTTCCAGCCTCCACTCTGGTTAGCCTCCACTCAGACTAGCTGTGTCCCTTGATGTTACAAAATATAAGTGCTCATCATTACTCTCAAGCCTTTTTGCTTCACCATTGTGCTAATCAATTTCCGCTCGAAAGCAACCAACACTTTCTCTACACTGAACCAGACAGAGCTGAGGGCGGAAAAGGTGGCTTTTTTTATTTTAGAACATGTAAAGTCTCCTTTAATATGATGGTTTTTCTTAACAAGAAAAATCATCTTACAGTCAGTTAATATTTTGGTCCATTGGTGAAAGTGAAAAGCAAATGGCAGCCAAGACTTGTAACTCATCATCCCACTTCTAGTACATGTTCCCCTTCATTTACTCTCATGAATGAGTAAAACATCAAGAGACGCAGAGACATGTTGGAGGTAATAACTTGTTAATCCACCAAGGGATTTAACATAATAATAGGTGGGGAATGTTACAATTCAGTAAATGGCAAGGTATGATGTATTGTATTTCAAAGACAACTTATTGAAGTCAATTAATGGTAAGTACTGTTAAATATAATTGTAATTATAACTATTTATTTGTACATGCTCACATAAATCATGGCCAGCAATGTGAGAAGGAAATATATTTAAAAAAAAATCTTTTTCTTTTTTACACCTCTGATCTATATGGAAAAAAAAGTTTTTGGTAAGGATTTTTTTTATTGATTAAAGTTAAAACTTTAAAAATGCTACACATGCTGATTCTTGTCACTAAAATTCCTGACAAAAAGGTTAAATCTAACATATCGCCCAAGAGAAATAAAAATAATGGTATGAAACATCAAGCTACATAGAGTTTTAGATTACTGGGGAAAATATCTGGTGAATATTTATAGTCTTAATGCAAAGTTTTTATTGTGAGCAGGAATGGCAATAAAAATCAGAAAAACAGCAATACGTTGTCCTTAAGTCATGTCAATCTGAACAAACAAAATTGAATTAATCTCTTTATTATTGTTTCATTTTATTTTTAAAAAACTTTTACAATTGGAGAAAGATTTTTTCAAAACTTTCTTTCTTTTATCCTCAAGTTCTTTACATTATCTCCTTGAAATAATTGGGGTTCTCACCTGACAAAAGTTAAAACTGTTGCTGTCTGATGTTAAGAAGAGGCAGTAAATCATCTACAGCAGTGACGGAAAATCTTTCAAAGATTGTTGTACTAATTGGAAGAAAACCACAACATGGCTAGAGCTGCGTTACAGTCCAGCAATATTTCAACATCACACAAAATTCTATGTTATTTCAGCTGGGAGGGAGAACTTCCTGTAATATCAGTCAAAAGTCATTTCCTGCTGAGCATGCAGACGAACATTTGGCTCATTTCAAGAGAATGAAATGAGTCAAAAAGCACTTAAAAAACATAACGGATTGCAGTTGCACAGACCCGTGGGATGGCCAGATCAATGTCTGCTTCATCAACGCTTTGTTCCTGACTTGTTTATTCCTCAGATCGATTTGAACTGTTTCGCCTCCAGGCATCTGTATAATGTAGAGATGCCAGTCTGGCTCAGGCATATGAAAATCTGCATGGCTCTACTGTATAAAGTCAATTTCGGGAGGAGAAGCACGGTTTCTATGTTTCTGTTTTACATGTCATTCTTGCGCCTTGAGCAGTGTGAACTGGATTAATGAGAATTCCCTATAATTATTCTGGGCAGAAATGGAGCCAAATTTGCCTCTACTCTAACAATACGACTGTCAAACTAATACTGTAACTCATGAAAATGTGGAGCCAATAAACGGGACGTTTCCCTCCACCATCTAGTATCCTACAGCTCCACGAGGATAATGGCACATTTACTGGGAAGGAAGAAAATAGCCTCAGAGCTCATTTGGATTTGGATTAAATTTTAGTGAAACATTTAACAGATCAGTTGATTAAGGCTGCCTTCATTGTCTATCATCAGTGAAGCACCTAAAGGCTGTGCACCGCTTTAGCACCCTAGATCTGCCTCTTGAACTGACAGTACATGTTCCCTCAGCAAAAGACTGAATAAAAAGAAACATAACTTTTAAAACAGAGGTCAAGTTCTCAAATTAGTATGCAAATTTCACTTTTTGCACGTTTTTGTACTTGCATTTGGGTCTCAACTGCTCCTAAAAACACTCCAAGAACTTAAAAAAAACACCCAGGCCGTGTTTTTGGAAATAAGTTAATGTTTTTTATCGTCTGGAAAAGGAGCCATTTCAAAAACTTCCCAGTTGTTGAGTTACAATTGCAAGCAAACCAAGCAGAGCTCCAGCACATTTGGTCAGCTGGTTTTACCGCTGTACCTGCTGAACAATTGGTCCTGGAAAAGTTTAATGTTTTATTGTTGACTTGCCAACAAGAAACCTCTTGCTACATTCTTGTTGGTTGTGTTGGGTGCTCTACTTCTGCTTTTCAAAGATGTACAGTTGTAAATTGCGCATCTGATGCAGATATTTTCACATGCGAGTTCAAGGGAGCAGCTTATTTTGAATTAAAGTGACAAGACACCCTAAAACAGATTATACTGAAAGGAGCTCAAAACAGCGGATTAAGATCAATAATTTTGACTAAACAAAACATGGACTGCACATGTTATGTTTAGTCCATAGAATTATCCTAAGCTGTTTAAGGAAGCAAAACAGGTTACCTTTAAACTGCTGAAGTCGAGTCCAAATTAGAGTTTTAGGTTTCAGCAAGGAGCTTTAATTGGACAAAGAAAAACAGAAAAGGACTTGAGGGTCTGCCAAATGCAGTAAACCTTTCATGGCTTTCAGCTGCTCCATCATGCAATTCTCAGGGGATTTTGGCAAATAAATGCAGAAAGCAAGTCAAAGTAGCAAAACGCAAAAAAAAGGTAAGGAGGCGAAGAAAGAAAGGAAACAACATACTCAAAATGACATAACCATCAGAAATGAGCATCCAAACTACAGCCTGCTTTTCGGTTATTATTGGGAATTATTACGCAACTTTATTTTTACAGTAAGTGTCATAATGCAGCTGCGTAGCATGTAAAATGTGATGTTCACCCCTCAGGGGAGCTATAAATTCACCTCGGATTTGATTTGATGTGACGAACTGAATGTTTAGGTGAAGAGAAAGCAGAGGCACAACTCTTTGGAAGAACTGTTTGGATTACATAACCATATATCACAGAGCATCGTGCTTGTGTCTGACACGGTACGTCAAGCTACAGTTACAAAACCAGTATTAAAATGAGCCGTTCTCTTAACTCGAAGCAGGTGGTTTGAAGATTGTGGGAGATGAGCATCAAAATGAAAGAAGCAAGACTTACAAATCAAAATCACAGCAGTTCTCCCAGAGTTACAGATTTTTAGAGAAAATCTCAATTCCTCAACAAACGATAAAAGTGTTCTGCAATAATACAAGATTTTTAATCCCAGCTCATTTAAAAAATTGTCTCGAACCACGTGTTTAGTAGCAACTGCATTGAATCATTCTAATTATTTCATTATAGCTGTGTGGCCTGAAGACAGGAGCCACAGATGATATTGAGTGTCTCTTCCTTCCTCCCACTCATCCTGCAGGATCTCAGCTTGTTCCGTGGGAAGCCCTCAATTATTCATGGGGAAAGATGGTGGCTGGATTTTTACATCTCTATTAAAAGTGGAGGTCAAACAGAAAGCATACTGAACCAACTGGATGCAACATGTAATCAAATATGACGGGTAGTCCGAGAAAGCAAACAAGACCAGGAAGATCATCGAACTCTATTACACTCCTTACCCTTAAATCTTTGAATAATATAATCTGAAAACAACATGACTTTAAAACACAGAACACTGTCACCAATCCCAATAAATTTTAACCACTGATGATTTTACTACACAGTTAAAGTTACATTGGCAACATGAAACTGCTGCTGTGCATGTTACACAATGGGTTGTTGCTAGGTAACCAAAGAGTGAGTTAGTTGGTGCCACCAAGCTTGCTTTGCTAGCCATGAGAAGTTGAATGGCTAAACCCTTTCCTCTGCCTACATCCCCCAGAATCCTGTGCGGTTCTAAATATCATATTGACATTGATCATGTGATAAGTATTATTATTGTTTTATTGCCCAGCCTGACTACAGTTTTCCCTGTCTTTGATAGAGGTACAGACAATTAGCATCATAAGAAGAAAATCACGCTCCTGAATCAATAGAGTGCCGTTATATATTTCCCCTATTATTTCAGCTTAAATATAAGCATTTTTCTAATAATTTAGAAAAGTTCTGGGGTTCATGGCCAAATAAAACCTTAATCCTGGATACTTGTGATAGATAGATGTATGTGTGGGACTGATCAGCAGCAATACTTAGTACGCTATGGTGTTTTCATAATGCTCAGCTGGTACTAAGGAGCCAACAGTTTCCAAAGGAGACGAAGAAGAAGATATCCCAAAAAGAAAAAAAAATAAGATAAAGTTTGGCAACCCTTCACGAGATTAACAGCCGTCTAAAATGCTGGTAGAACCTCTTTTTTTCCCTTGATTTCTTTATTTTTATTTCATTTTTTAAAATAAATATGTCACTGTTGAGTTTGCCTCAATTGTTTGATAGTGATGAATGTGGACAGGTACGTTGTTTTTGTGTAAAACTCCAGTAAAAAGACATGGAACAGAAAATCCAAGTTATTGTTCACTAAAAGATACCATTACAACTATCTTCTTCTTGAACCATCTGTTAATTCATCACCAAGCCATTTTTTTTCCTCCATATGACCATCACTCCCTGGATATTTTTTCTTTTTGGATCAATCTATAAGGTAAAGTGAAATCTCTGTAAGTCACGAGTCTCTGAAATGCTCATATTAGCTCGTCTGGCAACATATTGTTGCTCTTCTGGCTCTTCAAGCTCTGGATGCTTTTGTAACTGAACACAGTACAATGTAGAAGTATAAAGTTGGATTTCTGTCAAAACTGAAGGTGCCATTAAGCCAGATAAGCTATTTTCAATGGGATTTCAGCCCAAAGCAACAACATCATGCTGTCCATTAGCCCAGATTCATGCATCTATTCCAGTGAATGCTGCCAGCGTTTATTTATGCGACATGTAACAGGGAATACCCATCGCATATTTATAAAGAAAAGTGGTACTCAAGTGGTGTTTGAAATGCAAAACATCAGGCAACCCCAAACCAAATTATTCTTTTCTATGTGAATACAATATAGTGAAAAAAAGCACCGTTTCAAGCACTGCAGTTGACTGATAAACAGGCGCTGAGGTTGTCTGTCCACAGCTCCCCTCTCCCTGCTAACTGCCTCAAATCTTACAAGAAATCTAATCTAATTCAAATTGCAACCAATTTTAATAACCACTTATCTGTAAGTGATTATCATAGCAGGGTCCTTTCTTCATTTGAGGTTTAAGATTGTCTCAGTTCAACCTCACCATCATAGTTTAGTCATCTTTGCCACTGGGTCAGTCATTCTGGCAGATTAATGATGCAGAGAGACGGTAATTGGATTCTCCACAATTTGTCTGATATATAAAAAGTCGGTGCAAAGGTGTAATAATCCGCCCACATAATATTACTGAGGGTGGGCCAACAGCTGCTTTACAGAAAACAGGTGTAATCAGACTGCAGTCAGAATACGCTACCAAACATCTGAGCCCAGAATTATTCATACTCTCAGCGATCTTAAATTATTTTTATTCAGCAGGAAGTTTGTTTATGAAAGGAAAACAGATGGGTAACTACAAAAATATAATTAAACAGCATGTCAGAAATTGTTTATACCATTCTCAATAAATTAGTGTAAAAAATATATTAGTTATACAGCAATTGATTCATCCTGTAATAACTTATAATAATATTTTGATTATTTATCTAATGAGCTCCAAGTGTTTGAGGCTGGAAGGACTCCTTGTCATCACCCTAATCTTTAAGGTAGGTAAAATTAAAAGATTACTTTTAGGTAATCTTGGTTTAACAGGATTAGAGGTTTAATTGAGGAACTAAAGAGTCTGCTGATTATTATGTCTATTTAGTGTTACGGACCTCTACTCTCACTCTTGCTCGTTCTTCTTCTTTTGACTAGTTACAGGAGAGTAGAGCCGCAACAATAGGTACGTAATAAAAGGAAAAGAGAAAAAACAAACAAAACGGGCACCTGACGGAACAGTGTGGTGAGGGCTAACCTTAAATGTCCCATCAGTTTCTCAACCAGCTGACATCCGTTGAGAAGGGCAAGCCCGCACGATCGTCCGTCAGACGATCTGTTCAATTGTTTTTTTTTTCTCATATAGTTTTTCTCTTTTCTTAAAACGCACCACTGGTGATTTCTTCGTTGGTGGGTCTCAGCAGGCGTGTAAACTCCCCGGTGCTAAAAATCATGTAGCGTCCAGCCGGTTTTCCCAAAAAGTCAAAACAAACAAAAATAAAACAAACTTCATCCCGGCCAAAACATACTGACGCTAACCCTGATAAGTTGACTGAACTTGTATGAAACTTTTCATACAACGTCCAACTAAAGCACCAAAGTTCCATAAGTAAAATAAATTCTTAGAGGTTTGAAACTCAATAAAAATCAAGTTTTTTTTTCATCATCCTTGAAACTTTTGTTACAGTAAGTTTAAGGATAGAGTAGCTAAAAAAAAACGAAAAGAAGGAAACAAAATCTGAGCGAATTAAGCAAAGCAGACAAAAAAGAGACCAGAAGTATTGAAGCTGACTCTTCATTGATGATTGCTGAAACATCGTTGACGCATTGGAGAGACCCACAGCTCTTAAAAGGTAGCAGTAAAGCTTTAAAAAAAGTGCACTCAGAGTTTTAATCAGATATCAGATATCAGATATAACTGTGGAGCATCTGCATGTCAGGGGACGACTTTGAAAAGACATGGCATTGTGAGGTTTCACACGGGTCTTTCATCTGACTTACGGGGGTTTGTGTGGGCTTTTGATTGCAATATATTTTATTAACTCCATTTCAGCAGGTGGTTTTGATGTTTTCCTTGGCTTCCGCACCATAACAAATTGGCTTCTTGTGAGCCTTCCTAACTATGAAAGAACATTTCTACAACAACCCTCATTTTCTGGGCGACCACTGACAGATACTGCACTTAATGTCTATCTTGCTTGTAAACTTGGGCAGTAAAAAAGTAATAAAAACCAAAGCAAGGTAGCAATACAATATTTCTCAAGTTTTGTAACAAAAAGCTGACATAGAGGATAAATAAGGGCTAAACTGAGAATGACAGACATGAAAATCTCCCTCCCAAAAAACCATAAATTCACCTGGGATCAGGCTGATGTTCCATGTTTTTTACAGACAAAATCCCTTCATTTTTATCTTTAATACACATTAGAGGCTGACCTGCTACTACGGTGCAAGGAATAGCATTGTAAGAAGAAGAAAAAGAGCTAAATATGTGGCGTTTATGGTGTTAAACGGTAGGTAAAAGCAGCCTCTGCAGTTAATTAATCCTTCAGTACTACCACCAGAAATAAGATGAATAATCTATACACGGCTATTGTAAAGTTATCAGGGGTAAAAATATGTCACCTTTCATAAGAATTAGCAGGATTACAATCAACAAAATATGTTGTAATATGAAATCAGGAGAAAAATATGCAACTGACTCACTATTGAATTAGATTATTCCGAAAGGTCAGGATTTTCTTGATTATTTTAACTACAGAAGGGAATAAACTGATATGAAACGTTTATGCACATGTGTGCAAAATGATGCATTTATCATCATTTTGATGATGATAAATGCATCATTTTATCATGATGATGTGTTGTTTTCTGTTGTAGGAACAACAGAAAAGAAAGACACAAGTATAAAATAGGGTACAAAGTGTCAGAGGACGGTTTAAGAGATGTTAGCAGCACACATTGGTATATTTTTACATTTGTTTATATAGCAGTTCTGTTCACAGAGTTGGGAAGCAATTATTATAAGATTTTTCAGCAGAAGCTATTTTGTTGCTTGTCAAAATTTTTACTGTATTATGAAAAAAACAAACAAACAAACACAAAAAAAACATTTGAATTCCCACCCCTGACTATCAGACATCAGGACTGATATTGAGACGTGATGTCAGATTTTTTTTTTTTTTTACATTTTAACCTAAGCTGGTTTCTGCCTTGCTTACAGTCACAGTCAACATCATGAAAACCAAAATGGCTGCCGTCACGTTGTGAGCTGTAGGAGGAAGAGTACTTTAGCCTGAGCAATGACAGATACAGATTAGTTATCACGAGATACTATCACCTCTAACCCACAGTTAATGACACCTGGTCTAAATAGACACAACACCTTTTACTCCAAAGATTGCAAAGATCAAGATCTTACACATTTGATGGTGAGTGATCTCAGATACGGCAGGGTAGTTTGAGATTTTCATCACTACTAATATAGATTGTACGAAACCTGTAGAGGGGTAAAAGGGAGGAGTTACTTTAACTCATCAATACGTCTCATAATCTCTGTAATCATGGCTCTAAAATTAGTTACTTGAGTTGCTATAAAGAGAAGACATGAGACCACATCTACAGCTGGAGTCCAATACCTTGAAAATGTGCTGTAGATGCAATTTTTATCTAATAAAAGATCTGCTCTTCATTAATCTGAAATTCAATACCGGTCCAAAAAAAAAATTAGAGACTTCCTTCTGTGGATGTGGGAAACCTGGCTTGTGCTGCAGAGGAAGACAACAAAAACATCGCCTTAAGCGTGACAGACTCGCGCTGCACTTACAGCATCGGAGAAGCAAAGCAGGCCTGGATAATAAACCTCGAGTTATGATTTATGAGTTATCTCTGGGACATTTGCGGCCACTTGCTTGTATGTCACGAGAAACAATCCGATTTGAGAGAAGAAATGGAGAGCAGGCTCTGTACTTATTAGATTGACTTCTCAATTTCACCGTCAGGAGAAAATAAGATTTAAGCATAAGCTCTTTCCCATCCAAAATATGAAAAAACATGATCAATTTAAAGTGATGTTGGAGGAAAGATGGGAAATACGTGACTTCTGATCTGCTACCTTGCAGTGATTTTCCCCCTTCTCACTTTTTCTTCTCTTCATCTGACAGTGCCTTTCCTCAGAGCATTTCCCCAGAGCCTCACCTCAACCTGCAGAGCTGCTATGTATGGCAACTGTTGAACAAAATGGGCTCTCATAAAAATGAGCCGGAAAATTGATGCAAGAAAGGGGATTTCTTTTAAACAGGTGAAATTGAGGGCCAGAAACATAAAAACAGAGCGGAGGAAGGCTAAGAAAGGATTAGGAAGGTGAAACGGAGAATTTAAGAGAAAAGCATGCCGCCTCCTTCACTGTGTTACCGGGTTTAATTTCATGCAAAGACATTTGAGTTTTCTGCGTGTTTTTTCGTATTTGCAGCTATGAATCCTACGGCGAAGTGCTGCTGCTGTTTGGATGTTTGCAGCACTTGCTAATGAGCATACTGGGAGGCCTTGCCTTGTTGTTTTGTTGAGTGTTTGAAACATTGCAACGGAGAGGCAGGGGCGGGAAGTTAACTCGAGCTGTCAAAAATAAAATCTTTCAATCTGGGTTAATTGCTCAGGGAGAACGCCTCATCATTATCACTGGTGATGTTATTTTTTTTCCTCTCTTCTTTGTTGATATACATACCATTTCATTCAAGCTGGAATTTTCTCATTAGTTAGCGCAAAATATAAACCTGGTATTGTTTAGGCCATTCCAGTGGTGTCTTACTTCCCACAGAGTTTCTGTTTGACCTGAAACCATTTACTGCTTTCTCAGCAGCATCCAACAAAAAAGTAGAAATGAATGAATGTGATCTGCCAGTAGGCCAGTCTGTTTTGTTTTTATTATTTTGCAAATAATGCTGGAAAATACTTAATTCTGTATTTTGGTGTTTGAGATAAGCGAGTTTCCAGGGATATTTGTTGCATCCAGTGGGAAGCGTTTTTAAGACTTCAGTCATTGAACTCAATACAAACCCAAGACAATGACACTATCTCTTTTTCTTTTTTTTTTAAAGGAGATGGATTCTACTATGTTTTTAAGGTATTGCCACCATCTTATCCTCATACGTTTGACATGTACAGTAGACCTTTTCAACCAATAAGTCCAAAAATACAGTGGTTAATGACTCTTCAATCATTTATAACAAACCTGGACGGTTACAGATTTAAGCTGTCGAAACTTTACGAAACAAAAGATAAAAAACAATAGTACAGACAACCGCTTTCAGTCTTCATTCCTGAGATTTCACATTGCATCAATAACTTGCAAACACCGGACATTCTTGCACACAGCGGAGTGAATTTTTACCTGCAGTTCACAACCTCACTTTGGAAAAATCAAGGCTTTAGACCCTTATTGAAATCCCTGATTCAATTCTAAATAAGCAACATGTTTTTAAAATTAATTCTCCACCACAGACAAGGCTCAAAAGAGCTGATGCTAAAAACATTGCATTTTGTCACATCGTTTGAAGCTAATCCTGTCATATTTTAAACTTTGTCCGTTAAAGTTAATTAATTGGAATATTTTAAGCTTAAAAACAATATTTTCTAATTCTATTTTATTTAGTTATCATGTTTGATTATTTCCTTGGTTACTAGTGTTGACAAAGTCACAATAATCTGTAGTTTGTAGATGGGTACTGATGTATTTTAATACTTATAAATAAGCACAGAAAGTAAAAACAAAAAAAAGGGCTAATTACGTAAACTGAAAACACACAAATAGTTTTCTAATTTCTAGCTTGATATATCATTTTATCTGTTAGGTCTTGTTCCTCAACAATTCAAAAATTTGTGCAATTGTCTATATTCCAGTGAATTTTATTGGGATTTTGCTCCAAGGATCAGATGATAAAAATTGAAATTACAAAGTTTCATGAAATGAAAATTTTAAAAACTTTACAAATACAGTTCTGAAATGTGTGCCATTCTTTGTTTCTACCAACTTTGCAAACCTATATAGACCAACATTTTTGACTATTCATGTTTGTAAAATATCTAAAAAAAACGTCTGCGTTCAATTCTCGTCACAAATTCTCCAGTCCGATTGAATCTGGACTTTGACTGGGACACCATAAAACAGGGAAATGCCCTGATCCAAATGTTTTCTTATTCCTTCTTTTAATTCTTTAGTTTCTTATCATCTGAGTTCTGCAAGTCACAGAATGAATAATTTGTCTTAATAATTGTTTGTTTTGACTGAAATGGGGGCAAGGAGCACATTACAGACTGAAAAGCTCATTCAGGAAAGAGATTTTTGCTCTTTCCCCATCAGCAGTTCTTCCTCTGGAGGGATGGCCTGATTTATTTCATTTTTAATTAACAAATGAAGGGCGTGGCTGGATTTGTGTCTGTTTAAACCTTTGAAGTGGATTGCTTGGTTATGTCAGCAGAGAGGTGCCATCACTGAATTAAAAATCACGCTTATGTAACCCTGACAGACTAATACAAGCATCAGCACGGTGAAGATGTGCGAGAAGAAATACGCATCGATATAAGCTCTAAAGCTGTTACTACAAGGTTTTGTTTTATCTATCCATCCATACATACTTATCTCCAAAGGTCATTGGGGGTCAAGAATATTTTACTTCCCCATCAGCTTTAACTATTTCTCAGCTAATTCTCACAAAAAAAGTTTCTTGTAGAATATAACGTGGGACAGAGATTAAACAGATTGCTTGTAACTACAACTTAAAGTTAATGTTTGTGCATGGTTTTTAGTTGCATTAATTTATGTAGTGTTTTACAATACTTCAGCCAATACAACATAAAAATGTATCAGTTTACTAATGTTGAAAAACTAATAGTGCTTGAGGGAAGGGAAGCGTTAGAAACAGCAGCTAGAAAAGCAGGGCTAATGTTTAATTAAGACAAAATTGGCTTGATGTTTAATTAAGACACAGCTAATCCATCCATTGTGAACCTTGGAGGGATTATTTTCAAGGGAAGGAATTTTGTGTTTGATGAGGTTTTAGCTATCAGAAGTGAAATTGCGATTGCTGCTCGATCAAGTCGAGAGACTTTTTCAAAATGGCAGCAGACTGGGAATCACTCGGTCAGCGAGTGCATCGTCTTATAAAGCAGAGTGTCACTTTCACTCACTCACTCACGCAAACACCCACCATGCCTGGGACTTCCTTCTGGGCACGCTCTGTTTAGTCCACTTGGAGTGAGGGGTCAAGTGGTAAATCAGCTGGCGGCAGATCTTGTTGGTGGATTTGACTGACTCAGTCTCCTGCAAGAGCACAGAGATACAACTGAATCATACTCTTGAGAAACAAAATACCTTTGAAACCACATACACTATGGAAAAAGACAGCCTGTTTTCTCTGACTTTCTCAAAACACTAAATCAAACTGAACTTTTCATGTTTTATGTCAGTCAGGATTTGCCAAGTTATTCCTGTTGCTAAATGCCAGAAAAATCGCAATAACGATAAACGGTAATATTGTTGTTTTTAGACCATTTTTAAGTAATATAATGGCAATGGCAAAATAATAATGCAAGAGGACATTCTGAAAGATCAGTAAACTTTAAATTCTAATGAATATTTAACACTGAAATTGGAAGACATTTTAAATATCTAAAAGAAATTAAACAAAACAAAAAATAAAATGAATTTTAAAGTCTTTGTAAGCAAAATTGTCCTTCAAAAAAAGGCTAGTTGAGACCAAACCACCAAACTGAAGATTTTTATCATCCAGTTTTTGGTAGAAAGAGTAAAAAAAAAGAGAAACAATAAATCATGCCAATGGATATTATTGAGTTTGTTTTAATTTATGATGATTTATTGATTATTGTGTCAGGCCCATGTCTGATTGACAAGCCCCTGACCCCATAAAATATATATTATGAAAACCATATTTTAACTTTGTTTCAATATGTAAGACAGCTTCAGATTTTTGACATTTTAAGCCTTCCAATAAACTCAATTGAAAAAAACTCCTTCAAACATTTCATCCAGCAGACATTTCATCACAGACTTTAAGTGTAAAAGGTTGAGCTGAACAGGGTGAATCTAATTAATGCTACAACTCAAAGACAGCAAAAATGCAATGTCGTAAAAGGGGAAAAACATTGTTTAATTTACCCAGAGGAAACTAACCACTCCTGCTGCTGCTTCTTCTTCTCACAGCTGACAGACTGAACAGGCTTCAACCTATTCAACCACTTGAATGATCAAGCATGAAGTCACTGGGAGTTTTTTCAAAGGATCCAACGTCTGGATGGATCCACACAGCCAATCGTGTGAAATAATCTGGTGAGTGAATTCAACCGAAGCGTACGCTGAATTAGCTCAAGTCTGACAACACACTCGAAAAATTAGGTTTGTCTTGACTCACAGTATGTGTTTGGATATTAAACCTATACGGTTCCTGGGTTGTTGGAAAATGTTGGTGACAGAAGCAGCTGCAGGGCCCTGAATTCAGCCTCTCTACACCCTCGTCACGTTTGACACAGTATCTCGCTACGGGTCGGTGGCCAGTCAGGAGCTCACCGCTGCCAGCCTTTCACTGTCCTTCCCTGACTCCTGGGCTTCTGCTTCCGAAGCAAACAGGAATAAAAATGGAGTTTCTTACAGACTTTATCATTGGACTTCTGTGTTCTTGTCTTCAGACTTTCAATCTTTTCCTTACAGGAATGACATCTCACCACAAAGAAAGATAATAGCTTCTTGTGATTTTTGTCTTTTTGCAGCCAATCTGAGCAGCTGTGCCTCTGTTCACACGCCCAAGATCGAAATGTATCTTGAATTTTAACGCGTCTGATTTGTATGCTGCGCCGCAAGTGAATGAGCTCGGCTGCCAGTCTGGACAAAACACAATTTACTTCCTAAAGAATCAGTGGTTCCATTTTAGTTTCCGACACGTTGAAATGAGGATAGTTGCAGAAATACAATTGGAGAAAAATCTTGACATATGTGATGGCCCGCTTTCAGAGGAAGCATTCAGGAATTAGGGGAGTTTTTTTGTTTTGTCTCTCCACTAGCCACTTGTCAAAGTCCTCAGAGTGTCCTCACTGTTGGTGCCAAATCTCCTCTGACCCAGTAGCTCGGTGGCCAAGAAGCTTTTTGACTTCAGCACAGCAGCTGCCAATTTTTCACAGCACAAAGAAAGACCAGAGCACTAAACAGGGTCACAACCAGATATAATGCTCTCTCTGTTCCCTTTATCCATCCTTAGCTGTCACTTTATTTTTAAAGTGAGTACAACTTGATTCATGCATTTGGGAATAGCAAATAAATGCAGTTTTCCTTTGATTTTGTGTAGTGGATTATCGTGTTCCAGTAGTTCTGTAGTTAACCAGACATAGATGAACAATAAAATGAAATTACTGATTTTAAAGCCTGCTTAAGAACCCTGATTTTACAATAAGTAGTCATTAATGCGACATTTCAAACAATCTGAAAAGCTGCAGGTTCATACCCGTTTTGGGCACTGCAGGTCCCGGGCCAGGCTGAGCAGCAGCTCGTGAGAAATGGGATCCACCAGGTTGAGAAAAGCTGCGTTCTTGTACAAAATGTCGTTCAGTGACGATCCCTGCAGTCCCAAATCCTGAGGGGAAAGAAAAGACAGAAATTAAACTCTCACTTAACTTGGACCTTCATCTGATTAAACCACATGTGAACTCTACAAACTTTACCAGCCGATTTGAGCCCTTTTTAGATAAAGACGGATCGAAAAGAGAGTTCCAAGCTTTTCTTTTATTTTCTCCTTTCATCTCAGCTTGTTATCATCATGCGAGGAGATAGGGATTCCCCATCAGAGTACTGCACAGCTCCATCGCACACAGTGCCAATGTACATATGAAGATAATTTCAAAAGCTGAGAGCCATTTGGGAGCTGCGTTTAAGTGAGAACAGATGCAATTTTGTTATACCTTAATCAGATAATACAGTTTTACTCTCTGGTGAAGAAAATTAACAGCTATTCAAGTGTTTTTCTACAATATTTCTACCTTCAAGGATTGAAGTTGAAGAGTGATTTAATAAAACCAGAAACCTAGAGGCTTATGAAATGTATGTTTTCCTCAGACTATATCTGTTTACCCCAATAATGTAAATACAGCATATATGTAGCATGAGTTTGTTAGAATACATGATGCTTTAAGACAGGTTGAAGCTTGTTTGGACATGAAACAACACAATTAGCTGAAAGGTTTGTGGGAATAAAAGTTTAGAGGAAATTGTTTCTTTCTAGGTGTAAAGCTGAATTATTACTTTCTTAATCCATGTAAACCTAAAAAGGGCTTTTCCTCCCTTTCATTATGGACATTACTGGTTTTACCAAACATAAAGAGAGGAGCCACGTTTTCACCAGTCCATCACGCGCGTGTTTATGGTAAAATCAAAGGCTGCAGAGCTGCGGAATAAATATTGTCAGCGATTCTTTGAGCTGAAACGCTTTTGAAACGGCAGGCTGGAGGCTAAACATCTTCTATATGTGATGACTGCCATAATGCTTTGGGGGCACAGTGGAAACAAAGACAAAAACTCCCATCAGCAGTTTCTCCTCCTCCAGCTTCTGGGTTGATTTATTACAGCCGAGATCAGTGGGATTCCCTGATGCTGGAATATCCTCCACACACAGGCTACCACATGTATGAAGAAACTGAAGCATTGAGGATTTCTAAACAGCGCCTTTTGATTATGTAAGTGCCTCATCTGATCCGAGCCGCTGCTGCATCACATTCTGGTGCGCAGGAGAAAAGACACCCGTTTTTTTTTAAATACACAGAGAGATCTGATTGCATTCACTGACTTCTTATTGTGAAAGCATGAAATGTTCTGCTCTTTGTCCCTGACAGGAAGCTTCTGTACTCTCCTCGTTAAAGCTGCACATCTCCAGGTTTGAATAAGGAGAGCATCTCTTAACCGGAGAACTTCATCCCACACATGCAGTTCATTAGAATCCAGAAACATATAAAGCCTAATGTAATAAATCCCATCCTACAGGTTTCTGCTTCGATGAAAGAAATAATGCAGCAGTCAGAAGACGGAGGTTCATTTAATGCCATCTTTAACAGATTTATGGTCCTCTGGTTCGACTACCTGATTAATTGTTCATGACTGGATGACTTGCTGTTGCGATCCCTTAGTTAATGAGATCATGGCTAAATGCATAAAATCCAAAACATATGTGGCGTCAAAAAACATAACAGCTACACTTTTCAAGAGGTTGTGAGAAAAGCCTTTAGTGCTCTGGACAAAAATGAGACTGCAAAAAACTTTTGGGACTGTTTTTGTCTGGTTGGAAAAATCAAAAACAGAACGGGAAACTTACAAAATCTGTTTTCCCCATTTAAAGATCACAGTCTGTATGTTTAAACCCATGGAAGGAATTCATATCTGACTGACAATTTATTCATGCATCTAAACTACGACCTACACCAGCATCAAACCCTGTTGAAACAAAAACCAGTCTATCAATGCTTCAGTGGTTTTCCACTCATAAATTTACCAATGTAATGACAACAAATGTAATGTTGGAGTGTTTGGAGGGCCTCAGATGATGATATATTAGCTTAATTTTAGGTGACAAAAAAAACTCAACTTTAAAAAGTATTTGCATCAAATTTAAACTATGCCACCGTACAAAACAAAGTCAATGACAAAGTATAAACACAAAAACTACTTTTAAATAACACTTCCTACTTTAAGTCAATCAGTTTGAATTAACAACTCCTGTAAAAAAATATTCTGGAAACAGAAACTGTCTTCTTTAATCGAGAACAGTACAATGTGAATATTTTGAATGAAGTGAAATCACGTTGATAAAAGAAATTAGCTTATCAAGGCTATTTATGTCACAAAATAAAACAAACATTCTCTATTTTGCTGTTAAATCACCTGTAAATAATGCAATGGTTGAAAATATATGACAAAAACATTAAGAATTAAGTTTATATGTAAAGCTGAACACTATATTGAATAACAATAATCATTGTCAAATAATCAAAGTCAAGGTGCCACTCCTTCATTTAAAATATTTTATTAAAGATACCGCAGAAAGTGTTCATGTGACAGTTGTATTTCCGAGCTGCATTAAAGTTGACAAGAACTTTGAAAATATCACTTGATAATTGTGTTATTGAAAGATTGGGAAATTAATACCTGACCACCAACTATAAAGTCTTAAAAATGCAAACATTTTAAAAAGACTTAAATAAATAAGCAATGCACAAATTAAGCCTGGTGGCCCGCCAGGCTTATAATACACTGAGGGAAACCCTGGACAATGCAATGTCACAATCTTAAACAACTGCTTGGCTGCAATATTTGACAATATTCAATCTCTGCTTGTCTGTGACATATTAGGTAATCTGGATGGATCACAATATTCAAGAATAATGCAATATTAGCAATTGATACTTTTTTATTTTGTATTGGCTTTCCTGTACAACTTGATAGGTGATAATATTAAAGAATTACATCAACTGGTTAGAAAACAATTTGATGTAAGATTTATTAAAACAAACAAAATGCGACAGCTTTGCTTCATTTAAACTGTAGCATTTTCGCAGCTTACTTTAGTCTGAAGCTTTATTCCAATAAACACTTGTCTATGCTTTGTTTACTAATTAATGTCTAGAATAATCCCAAACTAATTAAAGTAATGGTCCAGAAGTCATATGCTTGATGAAGATTTAACACTCTTAATGGTTCCTGTTTGCAGTGACTTCCTGTGTGTGAAAGAATGAAAAAGGGTCCTTCATTTGCCATCTCACGGTGATTATCTCCACATTCATCCATTCCTGAGAGGAAAAGCTGCCTTACTGCTGGAGAGTTGCAACAGGAGATCTTCTGGCACTTTTTCACCCCCCATCTTGAAGTGTTATTAGTCAGACACTTGGCTTCAGCCCAAACAACGTAGCAGCGCTCTGGCTTCACCTCGCCTGGCGATGGAGGGAGCAGTCGTGCTTCGTGAGCATCTTAAACTTGGTGATATGGAGACGTATGAAACAGAAGGCAGATCTGTATATATATATATATATATATATATATATATATATATATATAT
>CAEGAE010034603.1:0-30834 GCA_903067095.1 Girardinus metallicus | reverse complement strand
TCCCAGGCCGAACTTGAAAACTGGACGTTATGCTGCTAACACTTAGCTTTCGTCAACAACTCAGGCGGAAGTGAGAGAGTAAATAAAGTCCCTGCCGGGGACTTTATTTACGGTGCGCTAAATAATAACACATAATATAACGAGGCTTCGAGGCAGATCAGTTTTCCTCGAGGAATTTTAATAATCGAGGTACTAGAATCACTCGAGGAATCGTTTCAGCCCTAGTGTGTGTATATATATACATATATATATATACATATATATATATATATGTATATATATACACACATAGACATATATCGGTATAAGAGTTGACAAAGCTATTGAATCAAGAGTCAACTAGTTGACTGCATGTTCACATGTTCAATCAAAATTGTCTTTTAAAAACTTAGACATCCCCTTTACAAGAATTTATTCTGGTAAATATTTTTTATTTAAATTAAGCATTGAAAATGCACAAAGTTAATATTTGATAAAGGCTAATCACTGGTAGATTTTACTGAAAAGAAAAACAATGCCTCTTGAAAATAAAAGCTAATATTAAAGCAAATTTTAAATTAAGGAAAATGTAGGCACATTTTAAAGTGGTCACTAATTTGGAGCAGTAATATACACAAATCCTCTTAAATGTCCGATTATCCAATTTGGCACAGTATCACATATTCATGTCCTTTTAGCTATTGCATTGAATTTTCCTTTTTTATCCCTAACTGTGTAATTGAGCTGCTATTTTTTACATGGGGGGAGCGGGGCGGAGAGAAAAGGAGGCTTGTCGCCTCAGGATGAGAGTGAAGAGATTCTGTAAAGAAGGTTTGCACTGCCCATCCATACAGACTGGCTAAGAAATTACCCACCCCTGATGCATCAAAATCTGTCAGAGAAAGAACAGAGACACAGCGAGGTCACACCAAACGGGATGAGCGACCTTCTCGACGGCTGCTGATGTCTTTTTCATTAGTTGCCATGGGGCGGGTTGAGGGAAAGTGGGGGGTTGCTGATTCGGTTGAATACCCCAGCGAATTGGCCTGAAATACAAGGCAATCAAGGATAATGTCATTGCCCGCACAAATTAATGCAAGAGTCATAACATTATGAATGCGACTATTAATATAGAGAAGACTCAGTGAGATGTTATCTAATTTTCTGAAACATTTTATAATCTATATGAATGTAGAAATATTCTGTGACTAAAAAGATAATTAATATAACAACTGCTGGATATAAAATTTGTTTTATTACTGGAGCTATGAGCTTCTGTTGGTTTTCAGAGATCGTAGATCTTGTGATACAGCACAAAATAACATTTTACTATTGCAATGTGCTTAAACAAGGTATGCTGCCACTGATTTATTAATATATTTGCTTATGAAAGCATGATTGTTCTCCCACTTGAGCCAATAAGATATTATTCTCGCATAACCCAGAGCTGTTAGATAATCAGAGATGAGTTTTTAACACAATTTCATCAGTCATGCTTTTCCTGTGATAGCTCATTGAACATTTTTAGTTACACATGGACCTATAGAGGAAAAAGACAAAAATTACTAAGTAGGTCTATAAAAGGCAGTCTTGACCAGACAAGATCTCAAAAACATTTTTAAATGTTGGACCTACTTTTTATACTTAACCAACATTCCGCTGAGATTCATTTATAATCAATATTGTTCAGTATTAGCTTATGGCTGCTCAGAGGCTCCAGCATTTTGCAATTAGTTGTAGGTATGACAAAATGGACAAAACTTTAGATAATCTTGACCAGAGTCAATGTAACTTTCTCGCCTAAAATCCAAACATTATTTTCTAAAAGAGAAGCTTCTATTGGTTTGATAAGCTTCAGCAATATCATAAGATTTATTCCTATCCTTTGCTGTATTCAGTTTTTTCCAAGATCTGGTATGATGGGAAAGTTCAACCTCTGCCCAAACCCTCTCCAGCACATCCCAAAGATTTTCAGTGGGTTTAAGGTCCAGAGTCTCTGGTGATAAGTCCATGTGAGGATGAGATCTCACACTTCCTGATCACTTCATCTGCCTCTCTTCTTACCCTGATGCACCCATCACTCTGGAAGAGGCTAATCTGGACTCATCAGACCAGATGTTCTACAATTGCTCCAATGTCTAATTCCTATGCTCCCTTGCAACTTGAAGCCTTTTCTCCAGTTAGTCTCAAGTGGATTTCCAATAGCTATGCTCTTACTTTCACCATCAAATGATCATCAATCACAATCTTTCATGATTTTTTTCCTGCCACCGTAAGGCCAACCTGCCCATTTGGATTTTACCTGCTTCTCCAGATCTAGACCAATCATGTCTGTTGTTTCCTAAACATACAAATATGATTTTATGGTCAATTAAACAGCAACATGGGATTATTGTATACCCTTTCTATAGGCTAGTAAATTTTTTAGTCTGTAGAATACAATGGATAGTTAATTATTTTTATATTTTCCTGTGGATTTACTTTCCACCAATCCAAGATTAAGGTCAAATATCAACTATGAGTGATTTAGTGGAATTTTCACAACCATTTACTTTCTCATTCAGCATCATAATTACTTCAAAACAATGGTCTGTCTCCCCTCGTATAACTGGCGCCTTTCCCGCCCTGAATATTGCTAGAGAATGGGAAAAAGCCCTGCTTCCACAGAGGATGTGAACATGGGCTGTGGGCACATTGTTGGCCTTGAGTCCCACCACACTACAGTCTTCCAGGGCTTTTGGTGTAGAGGGGGTCAGTAGTTGGTAGTCCACTTCTGCAGTTTCCTGTTCGCATGGCATTTAGACCTACAAGGCACTAGGGACCTGGCCACTGTGAAAGACTATGAGCAGGAGGCGAGTAAATCCCTTCCTGACGTCAGTGACCTGTTTGGCTCGCGTGACGAGTTGAAGGCTCAGGAATAGGTAAAAAAAAATTATAGTATAGAGAATACTGCCAGCATGACTCAGTGATGTTGGTTTGAAAAGGAAACCATAATTAATTTGCTTTCTTTAAAAGTCTTGGAATTCACCAACTTCTTTTGAAAAACTCCTGATCTCTTTGGTTGAAGAAAGCAGCTTTTTAAAAAAAATTCAAATGAGATCAGATTCTAAGTGACTACACATGCTGATTAAGTGGTTAAGAAGTTAATAAAAAAAACAGTAAAATTAGGCTAAGTGAAAAACATTATCTTTTATGTTCGGGTTTACAAAAAGGAGCTGCTTCTCGTGATTACCGGACTCTCCCTACATTATGCCAGCTTTGCATAAATCTTAGGACAATTGTCATCACCCCAGGAAAGGAAGACATTTTCTTGCTCTGCATCCTTGTCATGTTTTCACATTGGCATGGCCCCCTATTGTTGTACAGAATTGGACAGAGTCGGGCTCTTTGATGCGTTAAGTGATTTACTGACCAACTGGACATAAACAAATGGTTCATTGAGGACTCTGGGCAGGAAGTCCCCTCTGGCTTCAAACGGGTGCGCCGAAAAACAATAGTCTGAGGTCCATTTCTCTCTGTGATTTCTGTCATTGAGCTCAGTGATAAAAATGGTAGCACCAAACTGGAAATATGATAACTGTGACTTTTTCTTTGTAATCTTTACTACAGCTTTGTAAGTTTTAATTTATGAGATCAACGACCCTTTTTACAGCTGGAAGCTTGTTAACTTTTGACTTTTGATACCTTGATGGTCAAACTGTAATATAGTATGTAACGAAATCTCAATCAATAGATCCTCACTGGGTTTTGACTTGCAGTATAATCTGCACTACGTGGACTGATGTTGCTCAGTGGAAATAAGATATAAAATATGTAGCTGTAAGAATAATTTTAACGATAACAGGTTCATTTTTTCTTTAAGGGTGTTAATCTTTTGGTTACAGTGGGCTCATTTAATAATTTGATCTATTTTGTTTATTTTGATAATTGTACTTATCGTACAGAGCAGAATTAAGAAAGACTGCAGATACTAGTTGATGTGGTAGCGCTAATATGGCTCCACTGTGCGTATTAGTGCATATTAAGGTATATTTGGTGCCTGTTAAAAAGGCAGTTATAAGTGTTTTTAGACAGGGTTTATCATGGTTGTAGTCATTAGCCTCTTTGAATACCAGAGGTCTACTGCAGACTGAGCACATGTGAACTTTGGATGTTTTCATTTGTTAACAAAATATTTTATACTTAAGACACCAGGATGTTTCAAAGCAATATTTACAGCAAATGCTTAGCAGATAATTGTATATGCTGTAATTTTTGTGAATGAATCAGTTGATTTGTTTGCATGAGTCAAAAATGTTTTCTGCTTTTTAGTAAAATTTACTTTATGTATAAACAAGATGGAGCCATCTGAATCATCACTATGTCAGTTATTTTTTATTTTTCAGTGTGTTTTATATAAAGAGGAAGCTCTTAGAGGAGGAAAATCTGGGAGTGCCCTTTAAATTGGGATCCTGTTGTGCTACAAAGGGAGAAATAATCATTCATTAACCCCCGTGACCCAACGGAGGAGGGGTAGGGGTTTAAATCGAGACCCTCTTTGTGTCATCCACTCTGCAGCTGGGTCAAGTCAATTGACAATGCACATAATGATCTTAAATGGATTAACTGGCCAAACACGCCCCAGAGTTTCCTTTTCAATTATGGAGCGAACGGGTTTTTAAAATGGAGTCCAGTATGGATAGCAGCATCCAGAGGACCCCTGGGGGTTACATGCTGTGTGTGTGCGCGTTTGTGTTTCAGTGTGTCATTGGGAAAGAGTTGACAGAGTTGGTTACAGCCTTCAGGTCATGCACAGACTCACTTGGAAAGGTGTTTTATGATAATAGAGGAAGGATGAAAGCTGTGAGACAGGAAAGGTGAGCTGATGCGCGTGTCTGAATGCGTGTGTATGGGTGTGTGTGCGTGTGTGTGTGTGTGTGTGCGCGTGCGTGCGTGTTCGTACGTGCAAGCCTGGGGGTTTCAGACATGTCATCTCTCGATAAGCTCCCTGAGGAACAGACTTTATTGTCACAGAGAAGACCCTGACAGACAAGTTAATCAATCTGGCAATTTGGTGTTGCACATCTTCCGTGTTCAGGGGTGGGCAATCCTGGTCCTCGAGGGCCAGTGTCCTGCAACTCTTAGATGTCTCCCTGGTCCAACACACTTGAATCCAATAGCTGAATCACCTCCTAAGTGCAGTCAAGTTCTCCAGAGTCCTGCTAATGACCTCATTATTTGACTCAGGTGTGTTGAAGTAGAGACACGTCTAAAAGTTGCAGGAGACCGGCCCTCGAGGCCTGGAGTTGCCCACCCCTGTGCCTTGCTCCTGCGCTTGCTCTCTGCTCACACTGACACACACACGCACTCACAGTGTGTGTGTTCACCTGCTAAAGTGTTCCAGGTTAGGTTGTTAAACAGCAGGTCTTCTAATCACCTGTAATTTCTCATAAAATAAACAAACTAACAAAATTAATAAGCACGTGGAATGAGAGAGTATCTGTGTTTTGTTGCTGGATGTTAGCTTGAAGCAAGCAGAATTTAGAAAATAACATCTCAAATCATATTGTCTTTCATTTCTGTTATCATCTGGCAACATCAGAGGTTTAACTAAGACTTTACTGGTTAGATGAGACTAATGTCTGTTCATAAAATTTTCAATGTGTAAGAATTATAAGCACAACAAAACAATTTTTAACATTAAATATTTAATATGCAGTTATTATTTTTTTATGTATTCAGTGGTATTCCAATAAGACATTACATTTTACCTGCTTGTGACATCAAGTATCTGAAAGTGTTTGATGAGAGTCCATTGTTAATAAAAGATCTGCTATGCTAAGCTGCAGCCAAAGATCGCGTTACACATAAGATGTCATTAAGATACTAAAGGGAACCAGATTTCAGGATAGTTGTTATTCATAAACTTATGTTGTGGAAATAAATCCTAAATCAATTTGTGACTTTGTATCTTCCCATACATCTTTATCACAGCAGAGTTAAAACATCTTCAGCTAAATTAATGTTTCTAAAAAAATTGTCTCAAGTTCTTTTACATTTTGTTATGCATTTGTGCTATACTGAGGAGAAGGATGTGAATATTATTCATGTCTTCTACGGGCAAAGATCTTTAGCCTAAATGTGAGAAATTTACATGTTTTCTGTCTCTGTCAGTTATTTCCATTTGTAATTTTCCTCCACTGTCTTAAACCATTCAAGATTGGGAAAAGGAAAAGGAATGAATGTGTGTTTGTGAAACTCTGTGTTGACCTTTGAACTGACCACTCGCTGGTGCAACTGGAAAAGGCTTCTACTGCCCTACAACTATGACCAAAGTATGTAAAAGAAATTATGAATCATATGATTTAAATTCACCTGGATTGACAGCGTTGCTTTGCATCACAGTAAAAGATGTAGATAAATGTTTCATATTATAGATCAGTCTTTGATATTAGTACATTTATTCAGAAGACGAGGAAAAATTGTAAATATTTTCAAACAAAATCACCAGTTGCTGATAACCGTCATTAATTACGCCTAACAGAATAATTTGCCAACAGAAGTGCTAGTTTGTATTTTTGATATTAACATAGGCTGCTAAGTTTGAGAATAACCTAAAAAGTTAATTAAATGTCATAATCTGATTGTAATTATTTATACTAACACACCTGAAGGAATGAGCATGGCCTATTGGTTTACATTTTCCAGGATTTAATAAATTAATGTTCCAAGCTGAAGAATGTTTTGTGATCATAAAAAATTAGAGGTGCTTATGTGTGTGCTTGAACTGGCTCAGGTTCTTAAGTACAGCTGTGTGTGCGAGAGAGAGAGCGATACAGAGCCTCCATGGCCTCTTTTCTGCATGCTCCGGTGTTACATGATCTAAGTGGGTTTTTTTCTTGTTTTTTACTGAATTGCAGCACTGAGTCGACCGCACAACTGTGCTGTGTTGTGACAGCTTTGATTAATTTGATAATGATGACCTATTGTGGCATTTTATGCTAAGGTAAGCACAGCTGGCTGTCCGGGTCAGAAGGAGTAGGAGGAGGTCGCGTTATGAGAGAGTTAACTTTGTTAACAGAGACACGGCCAAAGGGGAGACTCAGACCAAGGACAGGGATCAATGAAAGAGTCGTTTAATGAAATGGACAGTAACCTTGAAGGCGATGTGGGTCGTCAAGCTGGAAGCATCAAACACCACTGCTCGTACCTTTAGTCGTCATTTCGCCTTGTATTTTTTTCATTTGTTTCTGCCTTTTTGTGATTTTTAGTGGTGTTCACTTGTATTTTACAAATCTCAACATCCATCCATCCATTTTCTGTACACCCTTGTCCCTTAGTGGGGTCAGGAGGGCTGCTGGTGCCTATCTCCAGCTAACGTTTCTGTCGCAGAAAATCTCAACATTTTTTAGATAATTGTTGTCCTCACATGTGACCTTTTTTAAGTTCTTTCCTCATTTATTTTTAGTTTACACACTAGTTTCCTGAGTTGTCGTGGAAAGTTGCTGGTTTCTCTTAAGCTTGTGCTGCTGAAAGTTTTTCTCTTCCGTGCTTTCTTAAATGAGAGAAGACAAGACACTCGATAGCAATCTGGGCCGTGCTTGTGAGTCATCCTTTTCCAGAGTCGGATGGAACTTGAACCTTTAATCCAGAGGAGCTCAGAATTCAGAGAGTTGCAGATTCCTTATCATTTACATTAATCTCAGGAATTTGCGCCATGCCAGGAAGACACAGGCTCCATTTACTTAACGGACACAAAATAGGGGCAACAGCTATGATGATCCTTGACTAGCTGGAGCTCAAACCATATCATGCACTAAGTTGTAAATAATAATGTAATAAGGCTGACAGGGGACACAATGTTTAACATCAAAAATTCTTAATTTTTCCCAGTATTAGGTTTTGTAATAAAATCCTGGCCACATGTAGATGTTTTAATTTTACATGTTTTGGTGTAGATACGATGCATGTCAGCAAAAGACAGTCTTAATTGAAAGGATGATCTTCTTGATGACCTCTGATCTAAAGATCTCTCACCTTCAGTGAGAAGTTCAGTCTCATCTCTTTCCAAGTCCTTTGAAGTGATACTTTCAAAATAAAAAAACAAACCCAACACTTGTCCATAAACCCTGCCAGCCACTGTATCGAAGCTCATTGGTGAAATTAATACCCGCTCCGAAACTGACCACAGACACTGCTACTACTTCTACACTTACCTCGTGACTGCTCAATCTCTTTAGGGCTCGTCATGAAGTGAGCAAGAGAACTACTGTAATTGTGAATTCATGTTTTTTGGGGGGTTTTTTTGCATTTGTGGAAAAACAATCTGCACAAAAATGATAGCAAAAGGAATTCAATCTGTTTTTTGGAAACACTGCATCACGGTAATTCAAGACAACACAGCAGCTGTAACGATGACATTTCGAAATGCCATTTTTTTCCACTTCAACAGGGGCTGCAACTGATTCTTCGACTGCAGCCGCTGCTTGCTTGATCACAGCAGTAAACCAGATTATTTCAAACTCGAGTAACAATCATTAGCTAGTTAAAGAGTAACTGCATGTGGGCAAAAACTAAACAGCTGAATTTGGCTGGCATACCAGCAGGATTATCCATAAACTTTGAGTAGATCTGATGTAAAAGTTTTTTTTTTTAAATTAAAATGACATACAGGGACAGTAAATCTAAAACTATTAATTGTGGCTGTAAGAGCACAGACTGTAGACTGCTTTATGGTCTGATTACATGCTCCTCTCTGTACCACAAAACACTGAGCCAGGAATGTTAAGCCAGCCTTAGTTTATGTAGGGAAAAAGGTGGCCAGGAGGTTACGGCTTCTCAGAATAGTGAAGCCTTGTACACACGGCACCCATCGGCTTCACTGGGGCCTCCGTGTCCGTGTTTGTAAATGTGAAGGATTGCTACCGCAGAGCAAGACTTCACTTACAGAGGAAATGTTGTTTTATTCCATTTTTACTTTTCATCCTAGAAGAACAAAATCTTGTTGTACTAAGTGAAAAAAAAAAGATCTTCAGAAAAATAGAAATAAAACATAAATCAACTTGAACAATTTGAGTACTGAATAACCTATAGAAATAAAACTATAGTAACGTGAAAGTTTTTTAAGATCTTGAACACACACACCAGTGGTTTGGTAGATAGAGAAAAAAAAAATATCCCTCCCCTTTTTCCAAAAATCAAAATTTCCACATTAATTTATCTTTATTCAGCAATAGTATTCCCTGACCAGTTTTGCTGAATTTACAAATTTTATTAAGTTGCTCATCTGTATTTTTTTTAGTTGTTGGCTATTTCACCATTTCACCGTTACATGCTTTGAGAGACTTTCTGGAGTTCAAATAATTTCTTCCAGCAGGATGTTTCTTACCAAGCCTAAATCAAATTGTACCCATGATGGAAATATTTCTTTCCCACTTTGACAACCTACAATTGAAAGTAATTTTTTATAATCTGCCCCAAGTCTCTTGTAGTAAAAATAATGCTAAAATCTACCAGCAGGAAGTTGCTAAGTATTGTTTTGGTTCAATCAGGGGTCATAATTTGTCATCATGGCTAACTGACCCAAACAATGATTACACGATTCAGAACCCTCTGCTAGATAGATTCTTATGACTTTCATCTCCATAATTAATGCATACTTATCTACAACAAAAATAAAATCATACACCATAATTTATTAAATGAAAGTATTAAGGGATGAATTAGCTTCATATATGTCATTTTTCCAATATATTTAAACAAAATATTGAGCAAAGTTTTTGTTTAAAATTGACAATCATATTACAATAACAGCATCAATAGCTGTGAAAAACACAAGCTATTATCTGCTAAATAACATGAATATATCATTTACTTCAGAATGGGCATAAACAGCAAACAAGACGATCACATCTTATTTTAAAAAAATTTTTACTTTGCATTAGTCTCCGTGATTCAATGCAAGAGCAGAAAATTATGGCCTTTAACTAACAGCAACCTTTATTTATATATTTTTTTGTTAGTTAAATAAAAATGTATAGTATAGTTCAGAATCACTACACATTGCTGCAACATATAGTAGCCAAATCAAATTAATATATTACATTTGTTCAAAATTTTACTTGATTCTTTGATGTTGTTTTTTCCACTATATTTGTAGATTAAATAATCAATTTATAATGTTTTTTTAATTTTAATGACAAATTCAATTGTTTGAAAACCAGATTTCTAAATTGCAGAAAAATAATATAATAATAAAGCTTAACACTTCTTTAAAAGAAAAGTATAAAGAGGAAAAATGTTTCTAAAGAATTTTATGCATGCAATTGAAGAAAGATATAAATCTATGTGAGGCTATAATCAGGAAACGATAAATCACACAAATAATTCCATTTTACTGTTGGTGTTATGCATCGACACAGAAAAAGGTCTTTTAGTATGAAATTTTTTTACGTCACACGTGTATGTGAGATGTCATCAACAAAGTTAAGTTGGAGGATCAAGCTGCATCACATAGTAGAGACCAAATTTAAAATAAAAAACATGTTCATTTGCATGGTCGTATATCTTTAACCTCTGAGAACCCAACTGGAGGTTAAATTCGAGAACGAAGAGAAACTTTGAACTTCTTCAAAGAAATTACGGTCCTGGAGAAAGCTAAAAGTTAAATTCACAAGTGAGGGCCAGACTTAAATACGAAGCAGCAGAAGATGGAAGAGAGGCTTTCAAGAGCAGATGTATGGCCGCTACAAAATGAGGATCAGTTGCTTTGGGAACTTAAAACCTCAGAGGACAGTGAGAGCCATTTGTATATTAAGATGAACAGTCTAACTTTGGCATGGCTCTTCAGGGGTTGGAGTTTGTCTCATTTGTTGCAAATAAACTAAATCAATTTGTCTAGGTAATATTCATAAAATAAAAACTAAATCTGAAAAGTAACTATAAATAATGATGAACAAGGATAAAGCTGGAAAAAGGTAAAGAAAATGTATCCTTGCCTTCTTAATAGTTGTTATCCATATTGTTGATTTTAGTGTACAGGCTTAATCCTTTACAATAGTAATGGTATGACAGTGTCTGCCTCACCTCATTTCAGGAATATCCCTCAGTGGCAGGTAAAACCTCTCAAATCAATAGCACATATGGTCCACATTACAGTGGGAAAGGCCTCCAAATGGCCCGTTTTTTTCTCAGAGTGGCTCACGTCGATGACAGACGTGTTCTGATTCCACATATGTTGAAATGTAGAAACCGTTACATGGCCTCTTTGATACAGGATGATTTATAGGGCCTTGACACCGGTTGCAAATGTCTTTTCAGAGGGCATGAGGAGGCCTGTGCAAGTGGATAGTGTCGGTCAAATCACATTCCAGGACTCAACAAAATGGGTAACGTTTCCACTCAAGGGTTTTTGCTCTTGCTTCCCTTGTTTCACTGTCATCGAGCATTGATTTTGTCTTAAATGAAAGAAAAGCTGAACAAACGATAGCCACGTGCATATTCAGCACTTCCCTGAAAACACCATCTGGAGAAAATTAGTATTTTAATCAAACTCCCTCAGTATTTATGTTGTGAACAGATTTTATGCTCCAGTTAGAGACGGGTTAAAGTAGAAACAGGGAGGAAAAAACACAGACAATGCTTAATGAAATCTGCTCAGTATGCATCAACAGCCCTGCCAAAGTGCTCAGTATTACAAAATGAGGTTGGTTGAGGTCGCTATCTTGTGAGGTATAATTATATCTTTAAACTAAGCCTCTCGCTTCAACATAATGGTAGGTAAACAGAGCCTGATTGGTGACACTTCTCAGTTTCAAATTCCGACTCATGCAGATAACTCAATTAGCAAATGAAGGATCAAGAAGTCCCTTAATAGGGATTGGTGTGAATGAACAAACGTGTTCCCAAAAATGAATTACTGCTCAAATTTCTCTTGGTCATGAAAGTTCTGCCGGCTAATGGCACGGCTGAATCCATGTTCAGTGAAGCGCTCATGTTCCATTAGAAATGTCAGTCATTCACTTGACAGAGTGGTCCACTAATGCACACCGTTGCCTCATGCAAAAGACATTTTCAACTAGCCTTCAGCTGCGTCTCTGAGATGAAATAATTTGGTTTAGGTGGCATATATAAATATGTGAGTACCAACTCCTGATCACTTAGTCCACTTTTAAACAAAACTGAATACAGGAGGGCAATTATGAATGCAAAGAGAGACCTGACAGCACCCAGGAGGATGTAAGTGACAGCTTGAAAGTGGAAGTTTAATGTAATTTCTGATCTCTATTACTGTGGCCTTATTGAATAATACCTCATATCTGAGCAGTGCTAACAGTAAACTGTATGATGGATTATTGTATGACATGCCACACCCATTGTTTACTTTCATGCTTTATTTGACATGTTTAAGAATCAGGAAGGACAGTTAAATATGGTGGTGGTGAGCTCATCCAAACAGCTGAATTGGAACAGAAATACCCTGGAAGACTGCCAGTTGTTAGGAGTAAATAGATATGTATTGCCTTAATACTATTTGAGTCCTATTAACGGTCATCTCTATCCATTGTCTATATATATTGTATATATACTGTATATACAATATATAGTATATTGCTGGAAATGATTGCCCATCATTTCCAGCAGTCATTTGGAGAAAGGCAGGGTAAAGTTTTTAGTGTTTTTTATTTTTTTTCATATGGCCATACAGTAAAGGCAACTGTTAAAGCATTTTATCTGTGTGTCAATCAGTCAACAGTCCAATAATAATGATCATAATAATAATAATAATAAACACACTTTTTACTTACCTACACAAATTATTTTCTTGTCTTAAAAGATCCAAATTAGTTTGGGAAACTATCTGTTGCAGACAAACGTGATGTCACTATGAGGGTGTGGAAAAGCAAACAAAGCATCAAAGTGGCAAAAGATAAACAGCTGCTAAGGTTTAAAAGTACACAAACCTAAGATAACAAATCCACTGGGATACAGTGAGAAAATTTAATAACAAGATCCACTTTCAGTTTAAGATTCATCATCAGGCATTTATTTATGGTGCGGCATCTAAGATGTTTCATTCTTGTGTTTTTCCAGGCCTCAGAGTTTAGAACTTTTCAGCTGATAAGACGGATTGATGCAGCCATTTTAGTGTGAAAGTGTAGATACTAACTTAGGATTGTATTGAACAAATATGAACATTTTCAATTTAAGCTGTACATAAAGTTGGCATTACATCTTCTACCTTCACAGACTCTGAATTCAGTAGATCCTAAGTTTCCCTTCAGGCAAGCAGTAGGAGAATTGAGTCAGGTTCTTGACCTCTTCTAGGAGTATGCAGCCGTGTCCACAACCCCAGGCAGCATTTGTTTTTTTTTGGTTGATCCTTAGTCTTCTGTTTGGAGCTTCTGTGGCCAAATGGCAGCTAATTATAATATTTATGTTACACAGAGAAAATAAAAATCACTCCGAATTGACTGAACAGGAAAATAAGTCAGCTTTTTTTTCCATTACACAGAGCAGCTGTCTTCAAACTGCCAACACATCCGTCTCTGTCTTATCTAGCAGTCCATTTATTTAGAGCCCACCTTCTCAACTAAGCCAATAACATGATCCTTCCTGAGCGGGAAAAGAAAAAAATAAGAATGACTAACTTTTACATAAATTATCAGGACATTATAATTATTATGAAATATAGAGTAAGTATGTAAGGTGTACACACCTGTACACATAAAATGTTTATAAATTATTTCACAATTCTCTTAATTACTTCTTAAACATAATCAACCAATCAAACTCCTACTCTTCTCAGGTCACATCATATAAAACCACTTCATCTGAGGTGGGTCTCATCTTCATCTACAGCACAACGCGACTGCCAAGGAGCACACACTCATTTTGGCATTTGACTGGAGTGACTTGAATTTAACTACCAAATATCATCATTGTTCACTGGTGCACAGTTGAGTGCAACATTCAAAAACCTCCATATGCAATAAGCAGCTAGGGAAGAACTTTCGGCTTCCTAGCAATTTTAAATAATGCTTATCTCAGTCCTCTGCTAGTGGTGTTGTTTTCTACACAGATTCCCTGTGTTGCTAATGTTTGATTCATTTTCTGGTAGTGTGATGTATTGTTATGTACAGCTTCTCTTTGTGATATCATTCTTTTTCCCTGCAGATTTATTTGCCACCATTGTTGCCACAGCTACTCTGAAATGTAATCCCGCTACTGATTACTGATTAATCCTTTAAAAAGTGACTTAGTTTTTTTTTTTACTGATTACTTGATTTCAGAAGTAGAAAAAATTACAAGTTACTTAACTAGTCATCTGCTAACACATGTTGTGATTTTAATCATGTGAAACACTTTCAACTGCCTTGTTGCTGAAATTTGTGACACAACAAGCCTGATGTGACTTTTATTTAAAATTTGCTTATTGCCTTTTGGCTCAACGCCATGCTACAGAAACGTTCTTTCTTAAATAATTAAAGTAAAAGTGTACACAGTGTGCGTTTTACAGTCTATAGCACAAACTAGAACCTTAATCAGCAGGTTGTGCATAATGGCTTTGCGATCCAATAGTGCACAGGTTTGGTTTGGTATGGCAGGTGTGTGATAGAAACATGAGCCTGAACAGACAATGTGCCATGAAGCCTGGGGAATGTGAGCCTTTAAGCTGGACTGAGCTGTATTGAGTTTTTCAGTAGTAGAGTAAATTCAAGGAATCTGTCAGATTCAAGTTGATAAGTACAATCATACATAATGAGTTTTGCTGAATACAAGAGAAATTACAGCTTTTAAAACTACTAAACATTTATTTGTTTTGATTCCTAGTTTTCCACAAAACATTATTTTAGTCATTTTTATATACATAAAAAAAATTGAGAAAATGTATATGTTTCTCTGTCTCAAATACAAATAATCAATTATTTATATATATATATATATATATATATATATCACATCCAAACAAGGTTGTTTAAGAAAAAGAGTTACATTTAGGCTCCTACTGTACTGGTCTTTTAGTAGACCTTCAGGCTCAGCCAGCCTTTGAGCTTCTAGCGCTAAAGTCAACACTGGAATTCAAGCCAACATCAGTCAAGTGTAGGGGACAAAACCAAAGCCTGGAGCTGTGAACACAATGTAGTCTTCACGCTGTCAGGTTGGTTGTTTACATGTGGCCTGAGATAATTAGCCTAGAAGTAATGACTGCACTCTGATGACAGCCGCTGAAACTTGATCTCTTGGTGTGACATGCTCTCCCCGTCACTCTCCCCTGCCCAACAACTGCAGTGGGGCTATTTTTGCACAGGCTAGAAGCTGGGCGAGCCTGGCGCCAGCTCCTGGGACCCGGTGTGCTAAAGGGTTGACAGGGCCAACATTGCCATTCGCCCCTTAACCTCCAATACCCTACCAGTGCCAAACGGCACCCGTAACCCAAGACAGATAACACTACCCCCCACGGGCGGAAGAATAAATGTGGCGTATTCTGATACCCCATCTACCCTTGATTACAGTGAGCGAAGCAAAGGGTCAGAAGGCTTTCTGTGTCAGATTCCAATTAAGGATGTTATGGATCTCTTTGGCCTAGGATACCCAAAACCCGTCTTCAAGAGCTATTATCCCCCAACTTCAAGATGCATCCCTTTTTCCAACCCACTTGAATCTAATGTTTCTCTGGAGAGGCCAGACTGAGCTCTTTCTTTGATCAAGGTGTGCTGGGACAGCACACCTTTTCATAAGATTATCTTTATAAAACTTGGGGACATGAGTCTTAAGAATCATGCCCTTAATCATATCAGAATGGGACAATTGGTTCAAAAATTGATACAATTATCTTGCAAAACAAAGCAGCACACTTCATAGCTTGGTGCAGATTTTTTATTAAAACAAAAATTTGCTATCATGGAAATTGACATGTCAATATTTATTGCTTAGTACAGTTGGTTTGTGCATTTTACTTTGTACATAAACTTACTTACTGGTTTTGCAGGAGAAAAAATATGAAGTGTTGCCTCAGTTCAGGTATTCATACTTTTCTGTATATTGTTGATGTCACAGGAGGAGACCAGGTGAAGAAGAAGGGGAAGTTTTAATTTGATACAAGGCAATTTTAGGGTTTTTCTTTGCGTTAGTTTTGTAGGTTATTTTGTGCCAAGTTATTAACTTTTGGATTTTTGTAAATATTTTTTGGTCACAAGTTTTTGTAAATGATCCACCCGCTACACCGGACAACATCTGTCTACTGCTCGTTTTCAGCCACTTTGGCCATGCTATCCCACAACATCACTGATTTTAATATAGTATGAAACTAGAGTCTGATAAAAACAAATGAATTAGATGGAATTGTTTGGAACATGCCTGGAATAAGGTTAATCTAGGCTGAACTGAAAGAAAAACATGAATGAAATCAATGACGACAGGAGTCATGAAGCAAATTCCACATTTTTTATCAGCTGCTTGCTGTATGAGTTTTGTTGGTTCTTTTACATGTTTTTCATTTATTTGGCTTGCTTTTGTGGATCTCTACAACTCTGTGATAAACTTGAATACATCTCTTAGCACCTTCTTTGCAGCAAAAAATCCCTGCCAAGTATTAAAGAGCACCAACTTTCCACTTTGCACCATTCTAACAAAGATTGTGTGGTTCGAGCTTCATCAGAGCTAAAGAAAACAGGCACAATGTTGCAGCCGTGCCACCCTGTAGTTCGGCAGCTTTAGTAGACAAACAAGAACTTCCTTAGGCAGCTTTTCTGCCAGGCAAGTGCAAAGACTTACAATCCAGCTTTCCCATTGTCTGAGTCAACAAATGAGGGACATGATTTATCTTCATCTTCCATCCTCTCTCTTCCTCTGTTGTCTAACCTCAAAGCACTTTGAGCAAAGCTTCTCCACAAATCTAAAAGTCTAAATTTGGATGGCATTACATGAAGAGTTTCAATGACTCAAACCACAAGGAATGGTGTGTTGCCCAAGCAGCAAAAAAACAGCATACCAGAGACACGTGTCTTTCTTTTAAAGATAATCCCATCGCTCGGCTTGCCAGTTGTTTTTTTTTTGTTTAGTTTTTTTGCTTCCCTAAAGTTATGTTCTTCAAAAAAGTGAAGGAGTAGCACACATAATCATATTTTTGGGGCAGGAAGCAGAAACTATGTACTCAGTTTTACACAAAAACTGAGATTTACATAGATAGTGTCATACTATGCCATTCACTTTCAAACTATTCATATAATTGTTGTTGGCAAAACAGTCACAAAAGTCATGTTTTGTAATGTTCACAAACATTTTCACACAAATGTTGATAAAGAAATGTAGTGATATTAATTTGTTACTGCCTCTTTTGGTTTAAATGCATGGCTATATTTACAACATCTTACTGATTTATCTCTACATATGCAGTCATGTGAGCACCAGGAGGTGTAAAAATAAATTTTATATTTGTAGCTACAAAAAGCACAGTAAATAATTCATCCCCTCTGATTTATTTGATGGGTAATCATAATCTACTGTAGGAACTGTCAAGAAGCAGAGCTGTCGAACACATATCTGTTTTCCTCTCTGAGGTTTAGAGGTTACATCCTTGCTCTTGAAAGGCACACACTAACATTTAAAAGGCCTAAAGGACTGCAAGGTTGCCACTTGTGACCTCCAAATGGTATTCATTCCTTGTCGGTCTTGTGTGTGAAACATTTCTGTTGACACCCAGCAATGTGGTGTTGATGAGTTAATCTAGCAGCTGAGTGTGTCCTTTAGCTACACCCGGGCCCCCTGTAGATTTTCAGAGGAAAAACACCCCTTATCTCTGCAGGAGAAGAGAAAAATAAGAGCCTCAGTGGCAGTAAATTCACAGGATACCAGTGTAAGCATGACAAAGCGTTGCCTCCTTTGTCTACGACATGCCTCATCATGTCTGTTTGTGCTCACAACATCATTGGAGTTAAATTGGTCCCGAGCCCTGCCCAAGTATTTCTTTTTAAAAGCCAATATTTGGCCCATAGATGAGCTGTATTCAAAGGGAGCGGTTACATCTGATGGGAAAATATTCCTCTTGTTCTTTGGTAGGGTGCAAAGACAGCAAAAAGATAAATAGGAAGGCTAGTAGGTTGCACACATAAGATGTCTGGATCACATTCAATAGTTTATTCCTATGACATTTCAAAAAAAAACTGGATTATTAAATACTATAAAATGTTGCATCAGAATTGCTCCTTTGCCATTATTTGTAGCTGGAAATTGCTGGAAAGCTGAAAAAAGGACATTTGCCACAGAATATTTCATGCTGTTCATACAACAAACAATATATGGTAACTTTATAATCTACTTACAATCTGTTTTAGGCCAATGTGTAAGTTCAACCTCATTGCAGACAATGCAAAATACCCCCATTGATCTTTTAGATTTTTGACTTGTGTTTGTAAAATTTTATAAATCATATTTACATGTAAAATTCTCCAGCACTGAAATTTTACACATTTGCCATGCTATCAGTGGGTTAAACAGGTTTTGGCAATGCGTGCTGCAAAAGAGTTACAAATACTGCACAAATGTTTTAGTGCTGACAGAATCATTTATTTTTGTATGTTAATTTATCTATTTATCTCTTATGTTGTGCAGATACTTTGTCTGCATTGATGAAGATTCACTCACATCAGCATGCTAAATTTATGAATCAACTAAAATGGCACTGGATTAAGCCCCATTTTGTGAATCACTGGATAAAGACTTTTTTTGAAAATTTTGCTAACACTCAGATTCCCAGATGTTGGTGGTGACACCACAGGAAAAAATGTCTTCCATTATCGTTGCGTTTCACACAACAAAAAAATGACATGTTTCCTCTGAGTCCACAAATTATGGGAATGTGACAGCGTCATAAACCTGACAGAACTTGATGTTTTTCAAATGTACTTTGTTTTTTTTTATTTGAACCTGTTTAAAACATTCACATTTAGTTACAACACTCACTGAAAGTATCAGGTGAAAGACGCATAAGGCCAAAGGTTTTTATACTTGTCTTATTAGCACCTTTTCTATTATTCCTAAACCTCAGCTCCTCGTCTTGCAGGTTCCAGTGGAAACCACAAGGCCAGGCAGGTTTACTTTAACTATTTTGGATGGAGTCCAGAGTTGGCCCAGATCAGGACAGCAAAAATAGTCTCGGAGTATGCTCGGCCCTGAGTATGAAATCCACACTAAGGCTTGCCAGCTTTATTGTATGTGTGGGACACTCGGCGGATATCACTTGCTTCCCAGAAACATCTTGTAACCTGGGCTTATTAGACAGCCTTAATAAGAACACCTGACAGCTGAGCCACATTCTTCTCAAACCAGTCTGATGTAAGTTTTAACATAGTGATGTCGGATTTCTGGATGTTTGGGTGTCATAGATTAAATAATTTAAAGTTTTTCCATTGGCTAGAGGTGTTGCAAACACAATAGCTGCTTCGTGTTCCAATTAACTGTACGAAAGCATAACAAAGTTGCAAGCTACATAAATTTTATTAGAAAATTTTGAGTCTTGGATATAAAATTGCATAAATCTCCACATAAACAACCAAAACTAATACACGGTAAAATGAAAAGTTATATTTGGAGAGCAGTAAAAGTTTGCTCCACTGACTGCACTCCAAACCCATTTTTCACTGTGGGAAAGTCCAACTAGGCCTCAGGAGGGTTCCTTCTCAGGAGGGAGGGTGAACTTGCATGCAAACTAGATCTGAAGGTGGTAAAGATCAGCATATTCGTTCACACTGACAGCTCCTCTGACATCTTGGAATTTATCTCTTGCAGCACATTTTCACAGGCTTAAGACAGCAGCCAATTGCGCTGTGGTATATCTCACTTACTGTTTGGACAGAAACAGCTGTAAACTGAGGCCGGCATGGGGAAATAACAGTGCATTTGTTTGTGCTGTGACAGAGCTACAAGAATTTACAGCATCCTCTCAAGGTTTCACTTTGCCAAAATTTAGTTTCACTCTAAAGCCACAGTTGCAGCAAACTCCTGAAGCCTGCTGGGTTTGTTTGAGGTGACAGTTTGTCACCTCAAAGGCAAAGGTGAATGGCAAGTGTGGCACTATCAACAGCCCCAGCTTATTAGCCTGCTGCTTTGACACTGGATCCTGAAGGCTTATTATGAGGGATGAGTAATGTGAGCCAGAATAAATCAATCCAGACCTGTCTTATAAAATTCATTCAAAGCAGCATGATGTCTCATAATGTAAATTATGCTGAAAAATTGAAAGACTGCCAGGAGAGCAAAGATGTGAATGATAGTAAGATGAAAAGATGCACTCTCTTATTGTCAAAATTTGCAGGCCAAATTTAATGCATTGCTAATGCAAGATACATCACATTTTCTACATCTTATCACCAAGAAAGCATTTTAAAGTATGAAGCAAATGAATGTGAGTTAAATTTTCCCTGAATCTTGTTTGCAAAGGCTTAACAAACCTGAGGTTTTAGTGTGTTCAGTGCTGATGCAAGCAGAGAAACTTCTTAATGTTTTTTCTTTCTGTGTACTTGAGCAGAAATGGCCGAATGCCAACAAGTGAAGACTGTGTGTTTCTGCTGCCGTGCAGTTGTTCTTGTCTTTAATCCACGGACACTCAAGCCACAACTTGAGCCCATTTGTTATCTGTTGCTGCGGCACGAGTTATTTAGCCTGTCAGCAGAATGATAAACTCTCTGCTGCCCTGGGTGTCACTTCGACAGCTAGCTCCCACATTAGCCAATAAACCTATAAGGTGGACAGGAGAGACGAGACTCCAAAATAAGACATCACGAATCTGACAAGTGGCAACTGCACTCACACAGCGATCAATAACATAAAACAACTGAGTTCTTTTTTTAAATCTATAAAGCAACCTCAGCCCCACAGTAGTGTGGGTTATATGCCCACAGTTTTAAAGTTAAGTTTGAACCTAACAAACTGATTATTTCATGAATATACTACAGAGTTCTGATATAGACCTCTGCAGACGATTCTATAAATTCCTTGGATTACTGTGAAGTGCTGTGAGCTGTATTTAGGCAGTGGGTATTGTGCACAGAGGAGACTTTGTGCCTGGTACCACCATTAATCACAGTTAACTTGACATTATAGGGCTTCTTTATTAGAGGTTAGAGTTGGATGTGAGGTTCGGGGGAAGGTCAAGGCAAGCTTTATTTCTGTGGATTTGTTGAAACGCTATAAAACACATCTTTCACTTACTGCTGAAAAACATGTTTCACTCTGCAAAAGCTGCACTAGAAAACAGTATATGATGTTTCTTCAAAAGAGGCATAGGCCTATTTTTGCTTTACATTACAGTAACATTTGTTGTGCTCCGTGTTACTAAAATTTCATATATTGTGAAAATATTTGTTCTATGTACTTATTTTTTTAATAAGTCACTATGTAATAATTCCTGCTCCTATGCCTCAAGCTGTTAAATGTTTCACTCTTGCAAATAAAACCATAATGGGATATTTTGAAAGAGACTAATTAATTAGAGTAAATTGCCTTGATTCTTTTTTTTTCCACTTTCATTCACAGGACACGTTTCAGGGCCTGTGACCTCATACTAGCTGAGTGTGGAAATTGACACCTGTGATAAATTAGCTTCTTGTCAACAAGAGGTCTTGAATGAACACCCCTTTCTTGAGAAATAGGAGATTCCGATCCTATGTGATTTTACTTTCCCATGCAGAGTCTTCCAGGTTTGACCGGTTGGTAAGGCTTTCAAAAGTACTACATTAACTTTTCACTCCTCAATTCTGTGTTTTTCATCCAGACCTCCTTGCTTTCTCTTAACGTGGCCTTGTTAAGTAGTTATCTAGTCTTTGTAAGACCTTTCATTGGACTTTCCCTTTGTAAACATTTTCTGTCTACTCTTGTCTACTTGACCATGGCAGCATTTTGTAGCACATATGCTACAAAATGTTTTAGACCTTAAAATGTAACCACCAACTTACTGGATTGTTAACAAACAACACCAGGAAATTCTAGCTTTAAAAAAAAGGAAGACAAAAATAAAATAGACAAGACCTAAGAGTTGGATATTTTCTCAAAAATTAAGTTTTTAGCTTGTAACTCGATGGTAATTGCCTTAAGTGGGAATAAATTGGAATACAAGTTTTGTTTGTGTCAGGCTCATATAAACTGTACAGATCAAATTTAAAATGAGTCCTCTGCTTGTTTCCTTTCTGTTTTTTTAAGTTGTCTGTTTTGTGTGGATGCATCTTAAGCCTTTATCATGGCTAATGATTCCTAGCTCAGATGACAGTCTCTTCACAAAAAAACAAAAAAGTCAGCAACTAGACAGAAAATGACTGTACTGCTAGACACACTTTGATTGAGACCACATATTAAATCTTTAGAAGAAAAGAGAAGTCCTAAACTTCAGAAAGTTTGTCATTTTCTCTTTTTTAAAACTGGTAACTATGCCCTCAATGTTCTTGAAACCCTAAATATGGCATCAATAAAATGGCAAAGACTGTGCAGAATAGTTAAGCTCACATATTAGGAACATCGTTGTCTCTACTTGGCAACATGTCACAGTCCTGTTCTGCACATTTGTTGTGATCCCACTTCTGGCTGTTGCTTTTCTTTCAGTGCATTATCTGGTTCTGCTGCTGCTTCCCGCCTTCTGCAACAGACACTAGCTGAGGTCTGACCCCTGCTGACAGAAATGGAGGTTGTACTGAAGAGCTATTGCTCTGATATGATTTTAATGTTAGTCTTGATTTAACTGCAGACAGTCATATACAGGTTAACACACAGTTTCGATTTATTGCTTTAAAATCTGTTGTTAGCATAGTTGTATGCCCAAATAGGTTCTCAAATATTTATGAATTTACTTGGCCTTTCCGTTCTCTGTTGCACAATAAAATTGTTACACCACATTGATTAGTGAACATGCAAACATTTAAAAGTGAGAGTGTCCAGGGTGATTTTTGACCGGCCACCTATATTGAAAACAGAAACCACTTAGATCTCAGCCACAAGCTGAGGATACATCTCATTCAGTCGGTGCTCAATGTTACACCATGATGAACGTAAGGGGATAAACACAAATTTACATAATGAGTCTGCCACACATTTAATTTTTTTTTTCTACTCTGTTTTTATTAATGCACTTCATGCACTCAAATCAGTTTATTCATATAGCAACAATTTAAAAATACTTAATCTCAAGGACATTTAAAAGACATCCAGGTCCATTTGTGATCCAGTTTTATTTAAAATTGAATCTGTTACAATACAATTCAAGCATCTAGTAAACTTTGGCTGAACTTGTTGCTAACGGAATATTTCAGTGATTTAATTTTCTCTTTCATACAGCATCATATTATATAGATCAGCTGATAATCATTGTAGTGTTTTGTTTTTACAGCAGGTGCTGGTTACTGACATTTATTTTACTCATTTTTATTTTCTCATCATTATTTCTAAACTTCACATTTGTGTCTCAGGGCTCATAGTGGGATTGTAGTAAAATACATACTGTATAATCTTTGATGTTAAATGTTATTGATACAGAAAAAGACCATTTATAATTTATGTGCTAAACTTTAAAATTCACAGAAAAAACCCAACTTGCGTATCTGAGCAAACATTGCTCACAAAGGCGCCATTTTAAGAGGCCACAAAGTCATGCTCAGTAGCTGATACTGTAGCATAACTAATTTAATCTACTACCAAGCTAGGCTGGCCTGGGATTTTCAGGACATATACCAAGATATTTGGTATCATGACCTTCGCAACCCGGAGACCCATATTCACCTTATTCCTGGCGGTTCCACTAGGGTTGATGATGTTATCGCTTTCTGGTAACCTAATGGCAGCTGCAGTAAAACAGTGTGTTTTACTACAACCTAATTGATATTTATTTCTTAATTAGGTTGCAATAGCAAACTTCCTGAAAACTGCAAAAAAGCCTAAATACTGAGTTCCGTTAAATCCAAACTTAAAACACACCTGTTTAGAGTTGCTTTTGAAACATTATTAATGAAACATTGATAAATATGCGGATGTGTAATAATGTCACCAGACATGTTTCGATTCACTGTGTTTTTATGATGTAAAGCACCTTGAACTGCCTTGTTGCTGAAATGCGCAATACAAATAAACTTGATTGATTGATTGATTGATTGATTTACATTTCTGTTATAATATTTACACACACATGCACATGTACAAGCTTTGTAAATACATGCCTACTTGTTTTACAGATGAACCTGTGACTTCAGTTGGTCTCTTTCTAACTAATGACATACTGGTTCTAATAGAAACTGGATTACACTTGCAGTCAGTGAAGCAATAGTGGATGATGAATCTAAATGCACTGCAACCACTAAAAGTACAGCAAGTTAGCTCTGTTCACTTACGAACTAAATCCCACTAAGAGCTCCTCGTCAATCCTCCTTTTTGTGTTTTTCGTTTTTGTGGCAATAACCTGATATAGCTGTTTTACTTACCTTTATCAAGAATCTCAGATCCGCTCCTGAAGTTAGCATGTTCTTCAAAAGTAAACACATCTTTTTGTCCCAGACACACTTTTTGTCCAAATGAATATTGGATAAAATTAACAACTGCAACTTATTGTTTAGGTTGGGCAATTATCATCTTATAGGTATCAAAAAGTGGAGTGCTTTGATATTATTAACTGCCAATCTTTGTGAATCTCAGAACAATTACTATGAATTGTTAAAAATAAATGCGCTGAAAACTAAACCCTCAAAGAGTTTTTAAAATGTTTTATTTATGAGAGAAATTCAGGTCAATATTTTCATTAGTTCCAGAGCAAGGACATTATTTCTCTTTTGCACCTGTGCACCGAAAAGAATGAAAGCATGTCACAGTTGTCTTTACAAATAGACATCAGTGGTTGCTGGAGAATGATTTTTCCTTTCATGCCATGCCAATACATGCGCTATTAGATATATGTCCTTTTGATCTGTTTCAATCCATGACATGAATTACAACCATGTTACAGCAATAAGTTGAGCAGAAACCTCTGTCACATTTCACCATGTTATGCTGCATGTTGGAATCAGCTGCTTAGCCATAATACATACATTTACACACTGCTTTGTCACAGTCAGGAGTAATGCTAAAAGCAACCTTTACAAGTCATGCATTGCTGAGTATTTAAAGGTAATGATTTATCTCCTGTGTCTGATAAGAGACAAGGTGCTAAGATGCTATCTGTTATTTATCTCGCACTGCCACCTAGACCTTATACTTGGTTATTAAACAACCAAGACTATTTGTAAGCATCTTACATAAGAGCTAGAAGTTTGTGGTAGTTTTATCATCATTCATTTGAGATTTCAGACTTATCCTTATTGTTTGTTAATTGCTCACAATTAACAAACAATAAGGCTGATGTGTAATAATGTCACCAGACATGTTTTGTCACCAGGCAAATTAGATGTACAATAGATTGTACATCTAATTTCTGTGGACAGCACTTTTCATCTCATATCTGCTGTCTGTGAAAACTAAGCAGCGTCTCGTCAAAACAAAATGTTCAAACTATTGTTCTGCATATGGGTCAAAAGAGGTCCGTAACAGCAGGACTCACTTATGGTTTGAGCCCTTGCCATCTGGCGACATCTTTCAGAGCTTTCAGCAGAATTTGGCTCAACTCCACAGCCTTACTTCGATCTCACCGGTAATGCTTAGCATCTATTTATACAGTGCGAGCAAATGGCTGGAGCAGGATTTAAAGCACGGCATTAAAAAGCTGAAATGTCTGAATAGAGCAACCAGTGGATGTGAAGTGCTTTGTGCTGGGGAATGGCAGCTTGGAGGGGATATTTGAGATGACTTCCTCATTGTTGAAAAGCATCCACTTCCTCACATTGGATCAGGGGATAGTTTTTATAGGTGGGGTGGCTCATCCTCTTTATTTACCAAGGAGAGCAAGCGTTGGCACCATTACCACAGCCCTCATCCCCTCCCAAACTTCACCCTATTGTTGGCCAGCCTGGAGTTTGAACACAAGCCAGACCACCTTCGGTCTCCGTCACGCATTGTTCACTGCTGTGTGGCGACAGATCCCAGTTTACTACGGCTGCACTGGGACATCTGGCCTTCCAGCAACTGCCACCTGTTTCTGTGGAGGGTTTGTGCACCAAACTGGGATCCCTGATATGCCCATTTGTTGGCTGCATTAGTTGCAGCACGTCATGTGATGTGACAGACTAAGCTCTCTACTCAGTACTGTCTCAAGTTTCCCATTAAAGATGAACAGGAAGAATGAGCTGGTGGAATCGGGGGCGATTAGATTTTCCATTTCATACGATATGCATCACACTGAACTCACATGATTTGTCAACAATCTGCAACAGTTAGTTTTACTGCTTATTTTCTAACAAAAATACACCTGGTAACATGTATTAAACAACATAGGTTTTAATCTACAATTGTGAAATGTGGCCCTGAGTCCGTTTGAAAGATTTTACCACCCTGCTGCCCACTGGGGTCTCACAGCATAAAATCATTAAATCAGTCACAATGGTCACTTAACCTTGCAATAAATAATCTAGTTGCTTTAATCATAAAACTCCTCTCGTCTTTCACTTTTAATTTCCTGTATGTTTAATGTTTCATATTCAATTTAAGTTTAAATATACTTAAAAAAATTGTAACGGAGCAAAGTAATGTGACTTAACATTTATGGTACCTTGAAACCATGTGACCATTACAAACACAAACAAGTACATAACAGCAACATGGAAGAAAAATATGTTTTTAATAATTTTTAAAAATAATCTTAAAATAGAAACATGCAAAGACAACTTGCCCCTTACTCCGACATCCCCAGTGGAACTGTTTTCCTTCAGAAGTTACACAATCTTTAAGGTTCATCTATGTGTAATAATAGATGAAGGTGTCAGAGAACATTAGTGAATAAGTATAAAAATATACCTAGCTTTACTTATCTCATGGAGAACTGTTCAATGATAGGAAGATGAGATAGGAGAGGAGGTTAACCTTCCAGCTGGACAAAGTCGCTAAACATATATCCTGGACTACAGTGGAATCACATAGATCAAATTATTTTCAGAAAGGACCAATTAAAGTTCAGACCTAAATACCATTGGTAATCTGTGGCAAGACTTATAAGTTGATGTTCACAGCCCAATATCAGACATCCACTCTGTCTGATATTGGGCTGTTTTTCAAAGAAAAATAAGTAGAAAATTCAGTCCACATCTACAAATCTGGTAGAGGCATTCCTTTAATGATTTGCAGCTGTAATGGCAGCAAAAGATATTGACCTACTGAGCCAGAATGCAAATCCAGACCACACTTTCAATGTATTTTTTTAGAAAAATGTTAAAAACAAATAACTAAATTATGTAAATGTTGCATTTTTATAGCGCAAGGTTCAGATTTTATACTAGAATGATGCTTATTAAAGAAGCATGTTCATGTATAAGGGTTGGTGGATGTTAAAGGTTTAATGAAATAAAAACAATCAGACAAATTTTGTACTACTGCGGTTATTGCTGTTTTAACTTGCTATGAGCCTATTTGACTTTGACATCAGGGATGATGAGGTGACCTCAGATGATGAACACTGACTTCTTTTGTATTTTTTTTTTAATTCCTAAAATAATGGGCTAAGTCAATTTTTGCCAAAAATGCCTTTTTTTTGTCTAAATCATCTTTTAGCAAAAATATTAGTTTTTTGTTCTCTTCCTCAGTTGCAAAATCATTGTTGCATTTTATAAAATTATTGAAAACTAAAAGCCAATTAACTTATCTTGTCTTTTGTTTTGTTTTTTGTCGTTGAAGTCAAAACTTGGATCTATTAATGACATCATATCCAACTTAATTGTGTTTAAAGTTCAAAAACCAGTGTGGTTGTTGCAGATATCAATTGAGCCACTATTATAAATATACTTTGATAACAATGTATTTCTATGAATCCTTTGGACATAAACATTGTAATGTAGGAATTACAATATATTGCACTGTAGTATAGCTGGTGATTTATTTGCTGATAAACAATACTTTGCTCCCAGAATTATCAGTAGGAATATACACATGTTAGTCATGTTGGATAATAAGGTTGGCAATTAGAAGGAAACTTTCAGCTAAAATCTTGGTGGTTTCCCAATATATTTTTTTCTATCCTGAATACCAAAATTCTGATTTCCAAGAACAAACAGGAAGCAACTTTGTTACTCAGCTGTCTTAGTGCAGAAAGGGTCACATTCAACACATTTTGGGTGGTCATAATGTTATGACTTTTTTTGCTTTGAGTAATCTGTGAAGTAAAAATTATGGCAATTATCTGAATCATTTTTAGAAAAGTCTTCTTCCAGATGTTCTTCACAGCCATGGTGCTAATAAGCTGCTAGAGGAAACAGGAAATAACTTCAAGCCAGTACATAAGAAGAAATACAGAGATCTTTGATGCATTCCGTATGAGCAGGAAAGTAAGAATTTCAGGGTTCACTGTGGGGATTTTCAGCTCAAACTGCTTCTTACCACTGTCTCAAATAAAACATAATTATTTCCTTCTGTCATAACATTTTTTGCCTGCACCCCCTGTGCTTATGTTTACATCTGGAGAGCATATTTTGATGTTTTTTTTAAAAAAAATTGCACTAATAAGTTTCAATGTTGTTGTCAAATTTGCAGCTTACAAGTAGAACACAGACAAAGGGATTCTAATGATTAAATCTGTATTCATTTCCAATAATGCCTGTGCCAAAGTGTAAGTGCACTGGATGGTGCAACAGAGAAATATAAAGGGGTATTTAATGTTTAATGTTTACTTTAAAAGATTAAAAAGATTTAAAAGATTATTCTTTGATTTATTCTGAGCTAAAATACACTGTTTGGCTGAAAATAGATTACAAGACTTTCTTCCAATCTTTCCACTACCCTTTAGTGCTTTTACAGTTTGTGTTTTCAGTGGGTCAGCACAGGGAAAAATTTGCAATTGTATTTCCATCTTTATGTGTTTCTCAACTTGGAGCTGATTTGGGGTCAGTGGGGTGGGGAGAAAGAAAACATCTTACTTCCTCTTTTAAGAAAAAGACACAGTGTGCAGTAGTACCAGTGACTAGTAGGTCACATCAGGGGGTAAAAACAACTGAGAGCAAGAGTTTCTTCACACCCGCCCGGTTAATTAGCTTCCCAGTGGTGCCTAGAACTGTTCTTCTTACCTCACCCAGCAGGGAAGAAAAAAGAAATGCCTTTGAACCTCTCAGAAAGAACTAAGCAACATAAATGGTCGTTCTTCTGTCAATTTGTGTATTATACTAACAGGTAAGTCATAGAAATATGTAAAAAGAAATTGATTGTTATTTTCCAATTGAAAATAAACTAAACATCCAAGTGAGACCTCTTCTGGCTCTGCGCTCCAGTACACAAGCCCTTCTTTCCTGCAGGGCTTTGGGAAAGCCTCTGGAGTGATCCAGCATGTCTCTCACACCTCCCTATCCCTTTCCTGGTTGCTTTCTGAGGAGCAGCTGCTCTGAGATTTAGATATAATCATTCAGGCAGGCGGAGAGGGCATCAAGGCATTTCCCCCTGAGAAATAGGAGAGCATGAAGAGGCAGAATATGAGACATGTTTGCCTGACACAATTTGATGAAGGGTCTGCATGTCTGCAGTAGTAAAACCTCCCTGGAGTGCAAACCCTCACTGTGTACTACTACCATCCAGACTTTTGAATGGAGTTTAAAATTAATATTGATATTACTTTGTGTGTTTTAAATCACAGAAAGAAAATGTAGTGATCTGATCACATGGCTAATAAAGAAAAACCCAGTGATGAAGTTCTTGAAAGACTTGGACATTCTGATGGTTTATTTAAGCATTTGTTAATCTGTTCCTTCTGGTTCCTTTATTCTTATATGTATATCTTGTTATTTATTTACTTAGTACATTATTACTTTAGAATAATATCCAAAGCAAACTAAGATAACTACTTGTGTCTAAAACTCAGAAACATATTAAACGTCTGTTAGAAGATGCATGAGTTTAAATTTTGTTCGAATTAAAGCAACTGCAGTGCACTCACATTACTCACTCAAGTTCAATCAAATCATGCAAAATTAGTTTTTTTCAACCTGAGCTAAGTTGTCTCATCTGTCTGTTTATATCAGAAAGTACCTTTTCCTTTTTTCCGCACCTTCAAAGGTTTGTCCAGATTCTTAATGTATCTCTGCTTATTGCATTTCTTCATTTCTTTTCATGACAACGTTTGGCCAGATGCTCAGAGAGACTGTTTCATGGCAGCACTCATCAGATGGAAATTCAAATTAATTTGTCAGGTCATGTTCAACCAACTCATTACTGGCGATTTGGTTAGAAAGGAAAATGGACTCAGGTGACTGACAAGGCAGCTGAAGCCATTATGCAGAGATTTGGGATCACATCCCAGTGTTGGAAGGCTATTCCCATCCACGGGCCTCCAGGAGTCATCCATCATGAGGAATTTCATTTTGTTCTTTAATGTTGGCTACATGTTGTTGTTGCAAGCCACAGAAATGATCAGAATTTGGCCAGATTGAACCATGGACTGAGCGTGCTCAGTCATTGTTATCAGCAACAATTAATGTCTTTCAGTGATTTGGCAGGGAGAGAATGATAGTCCATGTTGAAAATGGAGGCGTGTTTCTCAGAATCCTGCCAACACTGGGCAAGATCAAATACTCAAGGCTGCTTCCTTTGCCAGAGACGGCAATTAAAGCACATTCCATTCCAGACTCCATCCCGGTTTTAAATGTCTCCAATATTTCCTTTTAAACAATTGTGGAAACAGTTTGGATTATTAACATGTGTATCGACCCAACCATACATACATGCACACACACATGTGTGTATGTATGTATGTATGTATATGTTTATTTATATATATATATA
>CAEGAE010034602.1:0-41456 GCA_903067095.1 Girardinus metallicus | reverse complement strand
AAGTAAGGATGATGAAAAGGACCGGAGGAGAAACATTTTTCTTAGAGTACTTGAAATACAGCCAATAAAACAGGAAGTACCCCAGCCCTATCAGATGCAGCTTCCGGTTGTCGTGAAAAAGGTCTACTGCTGGATGTACAACGCATACTCATCAGTCTGCACCGGGATACGGAAGCTTAACAGTGACATATCGCTTCGAGCGCCGTACGTTCAAAGAGCCCGTTCACGACAGGCCCCGCCCACTGATTTGTTTGAGACTTGAGTTTATTTTGCTTTTCTTGTGTTTTTCTTTGGACTCTGGCCCTCCGTCCAGCCCCCATCCACTTACCCTGGTTGGGTTGTTGAAGGGGGATTAAATACCCCTTGTGTGTTTAATCCCACTTGTGTTCCCTGCTCCTTGTCAGATCCTTGCCTATTCTGCTAGCTGTCTTCCATTGTGTTGTTTACTACCAGTGCTACCAGCGTTTGAGTTCCTTGCTTTTATTCTCACCTGTGTTGCCTGGACTTCTCTGTGGTCCTCGTTGTTCATCATTAAATTTTAACTATTCACCATATCCTGGGTGCACCGTGTGTACCTCACCACCAAAACCTTCAAAAACCACAACTCACAACAGTTGCACACAGTACTGCAGCATATTGCGATCATAATTCTGTCTGCTTGCTTATATTATCAAAGAAAAGGATTACAGGTTGTCCGATAACTGACAGGTCTTATAAAATCAATTCAGTCTCATATTAAACTTTCCTAAGTTAGAGATGTGTCATATTTCACATTTTCTTTCTCAAAAATTATATACATTTATACAGAGAAGTATAATATTTATTCTTTTGATTACTCATACTCCCAGTGTAGAGACAAAAAATCCCTTAGATAGAGTCGGTCTGACAACACGAAGAAGGCTAACGAAACACATCGTCATTTCTGGATTGTAGGCTGTTGACGGTGATCCTTTTATTTATGGCCACAAACTCTTATTCATATCATATTCTCCTTTTGACCCTGCAGGCAGAGTGACCAATTAAAGATAAAGAAGCCATGACTCACTGGCATGAAGAGTGACAAAGGCACCTGTTTCTAAACACCAGCATAAAATCAAATTGGGTTAGTAAGGTCACAAAAGAATGGCACATCTATAGATAATGTGACAAACAATTTCTGTCACCATGAGGATTTTGGCAGAAGCGCCAGCGCGCCTTTTCTTTCTGTGCTTCTGATGAACAAAGAATGTCCCCAGTTGAACAGCAGTTGTGGCCTGTAGCTATGTAGAGTACCTGTTTTGCAGCTCTGTGGGGACAACACAGAAGCAGCCTGAGATGATGGGGAAATAAACAAAAAAAGACGGAGCATTTTCTCCCTCATGGCAGCCGTGATCAACTTTCAAGCTTTGTTCTCTAGACATGAATCCACAATTTAAGACAGGAAATCTCCACTGGCCTGAAAGGCATGTAGGTGTTGTCCCAGGTTACTGTATTGACATACAGATTCGGTGGTCTTTGCAAAAAAGAAGATAAGTTGTTTGTGCACTTTGTGAAATCGGAAAGTCTGCACGTAATGCATTTTCTAAGTATCATTCTATCACGTGACTGACAGATGAAAATATGTCACAAGTAAAAATATTGTGCATGTCCACTGATTTTATTGTAATGTATTTATTTATTTATTTATCTAAATATATCATGAGTGATGGCAAGGAGGCATTCATCCTCAAAGACCTGGAGCTCATCATCAAAGATAAACTTTTTAAATACCAGAAAATGCAAAAAGCTGCTCTGCAATTAGAAGAACATTTATATTTCAGAAAAGACAAATCATTTTCACTTTGTCATTAGCACAATGAAAATAAAAAGAGAAAATGCAATTAATAAAAAAAAAGATTGCTCCTTCATAACGTCTCATCTTCTGGAAGATATGTCCATCACTTCCTACTAAAGCAAACTTCTTGGCTGAATAAAAATAACTTTAAATCTAATTTTTTTCCACATTTGTTACATATCCTGGTGTGAATACTTTGAGTAACACTGTTTTTTCTAAGGGAACAGTCTTTAGTCTTGTTCTATAACAGTTTTAGATTAGAGGATATATAGAGAGTAATAGTCACACCTCTTATATTTCTTCCAGTGTTCTGGGTCCTGTCTTCTCTATAGGGATCTACTGTGTGTTTGAGGACTGAGATATACATGGAAGAAGGTTAAATTTGTCTCTGGTGAGTCATTTTTACATTGATTTGGTGATGTATTTTGAATCATGATTCTGTTAAAATGCAGACGCATTGAGATATTTGCTTACCTTATTGTGAAATCTCAATACAAACAGATGTGACGCACCTGAACAATGTTCCCCAGATCCTTGAAAGAGAAAGATTGTCAGCATCACAGATCCCTCATCAAACATAACAGTGAGCTTGAGGTTCTTTTGATCTTTTGCATATAGTAAAGTATTGTTGCAGAGGAATAATCATACCTCCTCATACATAACTTTATCTTATAAAGTCATGCATCTTTTCATAAATAGTTGGCATAACTTGGTGACCCCAACCCCTCCCTCTCTGCTGTAGTTCTCTAACTTTTTATTTTGGTCCTTGCTAAGTCTGGTTTACAACAGTTCCAGTTGTTTTATTTTTATGGTATTGCTCCGACTTTAAATATAGGTTAGTAGTGGATTTCTTGAAGGCCATGTTCTCTTATCTTTCCCATTCTGATGAGTGGCTAAGAGCAATGTGTCGCATCGTGTTTTTGTTCCCGATCAACAGTTAGTCAGAGATTACTAATTAAAAGCACAAACACTTGTATCAAATAATAAAAAAAAAACACCTTAGTTTTCCTTTTACATATCGTCAGGTAGAACGGAGTGCGGATGACACTGTAGTCAGTTATGACTTCTAAAAGTGTCTTTGTATCATCAGGTGTTTAGCAACCATTTCTTAAGGACAGACACCTGAGACGGCATGTACGGTTTAACCTGAGGGATCTATATCAAAACCTACTGACAATAGTCTGCTGGAAGAACATCTGACATTAAACCATGCCAGGAGCCGTTGTTGTTTTCTTGAAAAGTCACGGCACAGGCAGGTGCAGAAAGCGAGTGTTTGTGTCTGTGTACCATCTATAATTAGTCAAAGGGAGGGCTGAGGAGTGATGCTGCAGTGGTTTTACATGTCCTATAAAGGCTATATCCTTCAGCTACCTCTGGGACAAACACCTGCACAGGTATCAGCAAGACGGTAAGACTGTCTTCAGCTCATCATGCAGCTCTTTAACTAAACTTTGAACTGGATCATGTTTATAGCTGACATAGTGAGTTTGGTTTTATTGTGCAAAGTCAATCAGAAGGTTACGACGAATGCTGCAATGTTTTGGTGATTCTACTTATTGATAGTACTTTGAGGAAAAAAATAAAAACTTAACATGTTGTTAATGGTGTATCTAATTGACTAAATCTGTTAAAGCTAGCAAAGGTGGATGGATTCCCATGCTCTTCTGTCACCATGTTCTCATTTTCAGCTAAAACCAAACTGATAGTTTCCTCCAGACAGTATGGATCTTTTCCTTTGTCTCCCCCTGCTGGCCGTGTTCCTCCAGCCTGCCCTGTGTGTGTACAACTGCTCCACCATGTATGAGCGGACACCAGGTAAGGATCTATCTGCATATTAATATTTAGGAGAGTTTTTTTTTTTTAAATAAAGAACGTATCTATCTTTATTTACAAAGCAACACAATGTCCTTTACAAAAAAAAAAAATAGCAAGGGACAATGCAAAACGAATGACAAAAATCCTACTGAACTAAACAAGACAAAAAACCTGAAAAATATATAGAAATGCACACATAGTAGAGAAGATATGACTTTCACTTACTGAGGAAACAAATTTGTTTTAATGACAATGGAGAGATGGTAAACAAGTTATTTTATCACTGAGTTGAAATAAAATTAGTTAAATAAAAATATATGCTAAATATTTTAATAAATGTTACATCATGAAAGAGAGAGGGGGAAAAAGATATAAAGAAAGCAATGAAGAAAGAGAGAATGAAAGAACAAAAGAGACTAAGCTACATTGAAAATACATTTAATTAAAAAATATTAAATTAAATTCAATTTAGTTCTGAAGCTGCTTAATTGCACTGCACTGATATGAATTTGAAATGATGTGAAGTTATTGTGTAACGTTTATATTTAAATTGAGTGACAAAAATCAGTGAAAGTATTTTGGTTCATCATTTTTAGATAACACAGATCTGACAATTGAATGCGGCACCACCATGATAACCGTAGAGGTCAACCTGTGCACGGCGCTGTGGGCAGGCTTCAACTCCTCCAACCTGGCTCTCAATGGGAACCACAACAACACTGCCTGCCTGGGCTCCATCGATGAGAGCGTGGAGCCTCCGGTCATCCGTTACCACCTGCCTGTAAACAACACCGTGGACAACTCCTGCCGCCAGTCTCTGCATGTAAAACATGACGCGTGGAGCATGTTGGAGCATACTTACCTGCCAGATTTAAAGGTGAAAGTGCAGATGTACTGAATGTATGTTGTGGTTTCATGTTCAGATTGTGGATGAAACTCCAGACCCCTCTGGTCCCTTCAGTGGTTTCTCAAGTATTGAGACAGTTATCATCTCATCGTACATCGACACCCCAAAAACGGATACAGGGATCATCAGCTACTCCACAGATCTGTATTACTACTTCTCCTGCAGATATCCTCTGGAGTATCTCATCAACAACACACAGATTGTAGCGTGAGTAGCACTGACTGTTGATTTATTATCAAAATCATTCCGTTTAATAAAAATTCATTCATAAAAGCTTCTCTACTCTCTGATTTTCTTTAGCTCCTCAGTCTCTGTGGCAACCACAAATAATAATGGAAGCTTTATTGAAACACTAAAAATGGGTGTTTTTAATGTAAGTCGATTTCCACTCAATGAAAGAGATTTGTCACTGCTCTTGTTTAATAAGCCTTTTTTCCTCAGGACACAGACTACAGGTATCCATTGATGGTTCCGTCAACAGGACTTGAGCTGCGAACCAAAGTCTATGTGGAGGTGAAGGCTGTTAACCTCACAGGAAAGTGAGTAAATCCTGCTATGTTTTCACTCTGAGAGGCTCAAAGTGATAGATAAAGGGCTAAAATGTAAGAATTTTCTCTTTGTTAACCCTGTTTCCAGTTTCCATGTCCTCCTCGATCACTGCTTTGCGACTCCCACTCCTTACAACATGACTCAGACGGATCAGTACAACTTCTTCACTGGGTAGGAAAGACTGAATAAAACCAAATCTTAGAGTTGACATCTAACAAAAAACAAATCACTAAAAGTAGTTTTGCTCTTCACCAGCTGCCAGGTGTCAACAAGGACAGTTATAACAAGCAATGGCCTTTCCAATGTGGCACAGTTCAACTTTGAGGCCTTCCGCTTCGTTCAGCACAGAGACCAGGAGAAGTCCACCATCTACCTGCACTGCATCCTGAGACTGTGTGAGCCCACCAAATGTCAAGAGCTGCTGAATGTAAGTTGACTACTGTAAAGATTGTCAGAAAAGCACTAAAGCAACTAAACCTTTTCACTACAAAGATCTGAAAGCAGTAGGACACGGAAAAGAATGGAAGGTAAATAGGTTGGTTGAAGGCAGGCAAGGCTGCCTTTGCTAACAAATGAAGCCCTGTAGAGAAATTGTAGACAGTGCTGTGAAATGATATAAAACTACTTTAAAATGCATAAGAATTATTTGTTAAATTTATCCAAAGTGAACCTCGGTTGATATGTACTGCTTTATTTCATGTAATCTTTACCACGTTAACCAATAAAGAGCGAGATGGGATGTTTAGAAGGAAATGGTGCAAAAAGCAGAAAAAGTTTTTAATTGTATTCATGTTCCTTTAACTTTTCACATGACAAATGCAAATTAATTTAATTGCAATTTATTATGATAATGTAGTGCATAAGTGTGGTAAATTTTTTTTTTACCTTTTTTAATGTTTACTTACATTTGAATGACACCTATCGCTTATCTCACACTTGAAAATAATGCGCTGGTTTGAGTTGCTCAATCACATAAAATCCCAGTGTAACATTTTAAAGTTTGTGGTTGTTCTATAAAAAATGGGAAGCATTCAATGGGGGTGAAAACTGTAACAGTATATAAATAACTATATGACGGATGAAACCTTCACCTGCATTTTGTCAGGGTTGTAATGCTAGAAGAAAAAGATCTCTGACTCCTTTCGGAGAAGAAAGCAGCAACTCTGCCACCGTCACAGTCGGACCTCTCTACACCGCCGCAACAGGTCTATAAAATATAAATGTCCTTTTCTTACTATTCATCCAGCATTAAGGTAAATTCTGTGCCTGATCATTTCTTTAATCTTGCCCAACCAAAGATGTGCCTGAGGCAGCTGGCTCTAGTAAGTATTTTTGAATTGTAATAATCTTACATTACACGTCCATAAATGTATATCAACACTTTGAACAAACTGAAATGTTGTCTACTGTGTTCAGCAGGCAATACTGTAGCATCAGGAAGTGCCGGTGTGGATGCAAGCAGCCTGGTGGTGTGGCTCATGTTTGGGTCGGTTGTTGCTGCCCTGCTTCCTGACACGGCAACTGGTTTGTCTTGAAAAAGTCATCATTTGCCGGAGGACTAACTTGGACACATCAAATTTGACCGACTGATCAAACAGGCTCTACAAATTATCATACTCTATATCTTTTAATCAGCTTGTACCTTCGGGTTTATGTTGAAATGTTTATTTTTTTTTTTATCTTAGCCGCAAGTGAGCAGATAGTCCAATCAGATGTTGTGGGATCTTATGTAACTTTTTCTATTTGCACTCTTGCATTGATATTGTCTTTAATGATTACAAAGGAATAGAAAAGCTGAACTGTGAAAAATAAATCTCAAGATTGTAAGCCGCATGATAATTTCCTTTCACATGCTTGTAAAATCTCTACTGCATTGTTGTACAACAGAATCTTGCACAAAACAAAAGGACTTTTATTCAAATATAGATTATCTTTCTTTAATAAACACATGTAAAAAACTAAGCTATCTTGGTTCTGCACTCTTGAATCTCATAAACTATGGAAGCTTATGATATGAACATGGCTCTCAACCCAGAGCATCATTCTGTCGGGAGCGAAAGATGTGATTACAACAAAAAGTTAGAAAGACAGACAGACAGAAATTGATTTGGATATTTCACACAAAATTGTTTAATGGATTTCTATTTAAATATAGATAAAGTTTCATAAATAAAACTCAAAACAACAGTATCATCGTGGTTCTGAACTCAAACAGACAGAACACTTCAGACAGGCAACAATTATTTTTACACTCCACTGGAAGAGACGATATTTACTCACATATGCAATATCATCTAATTGTCTTCAATCATTCAGACATACTTACAACCACTTTTCCACTCTGGCAAAGAGACAAACAAACACGCAGGAATTCTTGGCAGGGAAACTGATCAGAGCGAGTCACTTCAGATGTATGTTTGTCTAAGTGCATAGGGCAAAATACACATGCCCTGGATTAAATAACAGAATTGAACTGGGATGGGTTTTTTTGTTTTTGTAATTTTCCTTTTGACATGGCAAACCTTCCTGCCACACACTGTCCACTACCAACATTTTCTTTCAACCATCTTGCACATAGTGGTTGAAAAGACTTCTCTAAATATGGATAATCTTTCTTAAATAAGGATGAATCAAGTAATTTTAGTTCTGCACTCTCGAATCACTGAAAAGACAAACACCAAATGAAACAAAACACGTTTTTACACTTATACAACAAAATACTTTACAAAGGCAACAACTTATAAAAAAGGATATACTTTCTCTATTTTTTGCTTACTGAGTCATCTGAACATTTTCCGTTTGGTCATATTTACAGCCAGTTTTCCATACTGATATAATGGCAAAACAAAGAAGATACTTAGATATTTTTTGTTAAGTGCATGTTTTAGTTACTGCACAGAGTCCATAATGTCCTGAATCAGAGCAGATAGTCTAACTGAGAAGTCCTCCCGCAAAGAGGCACCTTCCTGCATCGATGAAGAAAGAGGCTGAGACACGGTGGAGGCGCCTCCGGCCTCCTCCTCCACGCCGATAAACAGTCTCTCCATCCGGGCCTGCAGGGCTTGACTCTGCAGAGCTGCATTGTGGCAGAATTGCTCCAAGCGGTCTGCAACGTCAGTCTGAGGAAGCTGAGCAGACTCCAGCAGAGCTGCCAGCTGCGCTCTGAAAGCTCTCACCCGGCTCTGCGCCTCCTCCCTCAGCGAACTCACTTCCTGCCCCAGCTTAGAGACCACTGCCTGCCAGACCTCTGAGCCAACCGCGCCCTCTTCAGCATCGCTTTTCTGCTTCAGGTGTTCAATCACACCACTTGCTGAGGTTTGGAAGTCACTGATGAGACTGGATAGCTGGCTGCTGCTGAGCTCCAGGTTTTCACTAATCCACTGGAAAGCTTCTTGGTAGAAAGCAGGACTGGCCTCTGCGTGAGCTGGCGTTTTCTCCAGGCCCTGCAGGTACAGCCTGAGCTGGCTGCACAGATCCTGGGTGTTGCTGCTCAAGGAGTTCTGTAGCTGCTGAGTGAGCGGATTCAAGCGCGCCTTCATGCTGTCCAGGGTGGCGCTGAGTTGTGCTTGGGATGGAGACAACCTCTCCCGCAGCTCGGCCAGCTCCTGGCGCAGGCGGATGCGCAAACGCTCTGACTCTAGGGTGAGTTTGCGCTGCATTTCTTCTGCAAGGGGATGCTTCATATCATCACTTTCAAGGGTGTAAAGGCCCCTGCTGTCGATGACGCTCTTGTAGATCCCACTAAGCACAGAAAGAGAAACCGTTCATGTAAATTTATGACTAAAGGAATGAATGAACAAGCCTAAAAAACTCAACCTTTGAAATAATGTCAGTTAATTTGTATAACTGGGATAAAATATACAAAAGTAAAAAAGAAATACCACCATCTCTTTTTGAAGAAGTGAAAGAAAAATGCTTATAAAACTCTGTCTAACCCATCACAAATACACACCCTGGTATATAGTTTACATCGTATATAATTATTTATACCTATTCCACTTTGAATCAAACATATCACAGTGCCTTAAGAACTTATTCATACCCTTTTAACTTATTTTAGATGTCTTTTATTAGGACCTTTTATTTACCCAAATTAATTCAGTATCATAAGAGAAAAGAAAACAAATTCATGTTTCAAAGTTTCTAAATCTAAAGAAGTGTGTCATATGTACCCTAAATAATTAGGAAAGAAAATGGCACGTCTGCTGACCATTATAGACATGACCGTCCTTTTAAATTGATAAGACAATAATGCAGAGGTTCAACCAAGATACCCACGGTATCACTGGAGGAGCTGCAGAAATCTACTGCTTATATGGGAGAATATATGTTTACTTCAAAGTTATTTGTAAGTACCAAATATGTGAAAGAACATCCAACATCCAAAATCTTTGTGTTCCTGCAGAACAGTCACCCTGAATATACAGCCAGAGTTTCAATGCAAGGACAAAGAACAAAGAATATTCATTATTAGAATGGCCTGGTTAAGGTTGACACCAATAAAGCTGTTGGTGTCAAAAGTAAAAAAAAAAAACTGCAATTGCAACAAAAGGTGGTTTTATAAGATATTGACACAAGGAGACTGATCACAAGTGAACACTGCCCATTGTTCAAAGGGTATAAATAATTTCACAAGACACTGGAGAAATTTTTTTTTTTTATTGTCTTCATCAATAGCTGTTTGTTGTGTTCGGTCAACTTACTGGACGTCTTTTGAGAAGTCTGTCTTGTCAAACACATGGTTAGCCTTTGAGTCAACCCAGGCTGCCTCCCTGGAATCACTGTGCAGAGGATGGGCTGCAGACAAAAAACAAATTTGTAAGAAGAAAACAAAACAAAAACCATAACCAAAAAAAGCAGAGACGTAAAATATGAAAAGAAAAAAAAATACCTAAAGTTGTTGAGAGTGACAGGGTGACAATCACTAATTCCCAAATCATGTTTATCTCTCTGTAAAAGTGAAATAAGGGAAACTGATAAGAATACCAAACGACAACAAACACATTGGGAAGCCATATTATTTGTTTTTCACATATCCCTTACTTAGAACAAGAGGAAGATCAGTGCACAACAGAGAAGCAGGTTCTTTATCCAAGGATCAGGGGTCTATGGACTGACTTCTCTTCTCCTCTGACTTATAAAGGTCCTTGTTATCAAAGAGGCTGCCCAAACCCTGTCTGTGTCAACAGTCAACACGTGGAGGGTCACAGTGATTATCAAACACAATATACACACTCTCACAAACACACTGTGTGAGTGGTACTATCTACTGCTCAATCGTCATAAAACTTAATTTCAGAGAATTGTTGGCTAAACTCACTTTAGATTTTCGTGAGCATTAGTGAGGATGAAGCACTTTTAAAATCACAGACGGTGATATCACTATTTTTAGTAAGACAGATACTGGATTTCAATATTTGTACTTTCTGATGATTGCACTGAACAGCACCCAATAAGAGAAATAAGAGTTTTATGGTTTTTAAGCCGAGCAGCAGTCTGTGTTTTCAAGTTTTGGATCTGCTCAAACAGTTCTCACCTTCATGTCTTGTGCTATCTCCTCACCAGAGCAGAATAGGTGATCATGTTTATCCCTTTCATTAAATAGATGAAATATATTTATACCTCAGATGATTCACCTTATTTATGTCTACGTGGTTTTGTCATAGCCGACATGGAGATCTGGGTGAAAGTTGAGTCCAGTTCAGTTAGATAAGCTGCAAGTCGTCACTGCGGGGTCAGTGTCCATGGCTACCGTGATGAAATCCCCTATGTAGGTTATTCCAGGTATCCAAAGTCTCACATTTATTCCACTACAATAACAGAGTTTAGTAAGACCTTGACTACTGAACATGAAAACAGGCCTGTTGACTGTTTTCTGAACCTCCGAGTTTGTTTTCGGCCGAGTCAGCATTTATCATCGAGATTTAGTCATAAAAAAAAAAAAACATGGTACCCTGAATGCAAATGACAGTGCTTATAAGTAAAATGTTACATAATTACGTTATTTAACTCTTGTGTTGAAACGACCAGCCAGCTGACAGTGCTTCATATCAATAAGCAAAGCTTTTTTTGTGTGTGATTTTACTATGGAGCAAAGGGCAATCCTGTGACACTGATTATTGAATAAACATGTAGATATTGGGGTCAAAGGAACTACTAACTGAAGGTTTGCAATGATTAAACCAGACAGTCTATATCGGCAACCGATGGAATATGTATTTGTTTGAATAGTTTTGATTACAGTGCATTTAGGCAGAGTTAGTTCACTCACTCAAAGAGTGTTTCTCACAAAACGGACATGTGGCTATTAGCAACGACTACAGTGATCTTTACTTTACTTTGGAACTATCTACAGAACTACCACAACTCATTTCTGAAATGAGTCGTGGGTGAACAACATATTGCTCAATTTGAATTGAACACATATGAACTCTTTTGAAATGTATGTAGATCAGAATAAATGGTCTTTTTCCTGGATGCAAATGTTTGCCATCAACAAACAAATCGCACATAGTAGTGTCTTCTGTTTAATCCAGTAGAAAGTACTCTTTGACTACAGCCACTGTGTTGTTTTGGAAAATGCTTTGACATAAAAACTTGTTGAGAATTGCCCCAATAAACAAACGGACAAAACTAGGTTCAACTGAGGTCGTGAATAGATCTGAGGGGTCCTTTTTGGTAAAACACTCATCAAGGCAAAGGAAAGCAGTGTTCACTCACATAGAGCGCCAAATCAATAATCAGTGTCATGGTAGGACTGAGAAGAACAAATAGAGTAAGGTGATCCTTCAGCAACAGGCAGGTGCTCTTTCTTTCCCCTGCTGCTTTCCTCTGAGCAGTCGCTTTACTGTCACTGTCACCTAACCTCACTGGCCTTATAAATCATTCAGGTCCCCACTGAAAGCCATGCAGACTAACTCGCCTAGTGCATAATCATTTGTGGAGAACATCAGAGTGCAGAATTTTGTCAATGGACTACACTCACAGAGTATTACATCTGATTTTTTTTTTCAAAACATGGACCGTGGATGAATCACTTCAAGAGTTTGTGTGTAAAGCAGAGGAGTTTATGGGAAATGTTGGTCAGCAAGTCAGTATTTGAAAAAACTATGCAAACATGCAGATGCATGTGGTTTGGCATTTTGTAGTGCTGCTGAGTGCAATGGCCCAAGAGAGAAACATCAGTCAGCAAAATAAGGAAAATCTGCACTGCCAGCCAGGTAAGCTTTCCCATCTGATTTTTTTTTTCTTATCATGACTGACACATCAAAAGGTAAGACAGAATATTTTTGCACATATTAGGTTTCTACTGTCCTCCAGCCATCTTCAGTTCGGTCCCCTGTCCTAGAGGCACTTATGGGCCAAATGCTGGAGCTGTGTCCCAAGAAAGCTGCCTGAAGTGTCCTCCACAACACTACTGCCCTCGACCAGGCCTGCCCTCCCCCCTGGCCTGTGGTCCTATGGCTGTGCAGCCTTTGTCTGGCCAGGATGTCTGTATTTGCTCAGGAAATGGACAGAGTTTTCAGGTGTTCTTCCCATGTTTGTTGTTCAGGTGTTTTTACAAGGCATAAAGATCAGCACTACAGAGTGAAGAAGCATCCGCTCCAAGTGTGCTTATGATTTCTTTTTCATCTTCTTGCTCTTTCCTCACAAATGCAGTGAAAGGAGTAGCTTCCTGACTGTCACTCAGAAATATTAGACGATACACAATCTGTAGCTTCAAGCCAAGCGAGTTCCAGATAGTATTACTGTACAAAAGGATCTAGTTTCCCGATGTGGCTGCAGTTGCATAGGTGTTGACCTCTCTTCTCATCAGCTCAGGATCAAGGGAATGAGATTTGTGTGTAGAAATATGGTTGCAAAACCTTAGAAATTGAGGACTTACTGTGTACTTAAAGTGGATCAGAGATTGTAAACATCTCTGTTAAATGTGAGAGTTTCTGACGCAAGATAGAAGACCTTCATAAATCCTTTTAAATCTTTCTCCTCCTTTATTATATTATATTTATGATATATAAATAAACTTACACACTTGCAACCTTTGGGGGCCTGCACAGTGACGCAGTGGGTAGAGCTGTTGCTTTGCAGCAAGAAGGTTCTGGGTTCAGTTCCCGGCCCAGGGTCTTTCTGCACGGAGTTTGCATATTGTGCATACGTGGGTTCTCTCCGGGTTCTCCGGCTTCCTCCCACAGTCCAAAAACATGACTGTCAGGTTGATTGGCCTCTTCAAATTGTCCCTAGGTGTGAGTGTGTGTATGCATGGTTGTTCGTCTAGTCTGTCTCTGTGTTGCCCTGTGACAGACTGGTGACCTGTCCAGGGTGTACCTCGCCTCTGACCCGGAACGTGGCTGGAGATAGGCACCAGCACCTCCCGACCCCACTAAGGGACAAGAGTGTAATGAAAATGGATGGATGGATGGATGGACTTGCAACCTTTGGCCAGAGATATGATAGAACAAATGAATTTTGTTGTACAAAGATATAAGTCAGTGGAAGAGTGCAAAAATAATTTCCACAGCAATATTTATAAACAACAATGTGAAAACAGCATGGAATAGAGAAAATACTGGACTATTAAAAAATTGAAACAAAGAAAGAAAGAAAGATGGAAACTAGTCTACCGGGGCAGTCAAGAGGTGGGCTATGGCAACATTGGAGAAGCAGAAAGAATTTCCTGTTGTGTTCTCAGTCTAACAATCTTCTATGTTCCCCATGGAGACAAAACTTTGTGTTGGGTTACAGGTTTGAACAGACAGCCCATGTATTGCACGCAGTTTGTAGGCAATGGGTCAAATCGGGTCTCAGAGAGATTGCGTAAATGCTTAGTTGATAATAGCATCCCAGTAGCACCACTAAGGAAGTGAAAAAGAGCAGAAACCATAAGTGCATAACCTGACAAATAACGAAAGTTGCTGTAGTTGAAAGTATCATGTTTTCGTCTTTGCATTAAATCTTTGTCTTCATCATTTCAACCAATCGGCATATAATTTCTTAGACCTTTAATTTCTCCTTTTATTTCCATAGAGAACTGATGGCCGTTGCTTCTGTACAATCGGATACCAGCCCAGCAGTGATGGAGAAATGTGTGTGCAACAGCTGTACAGCATCTGCAGAAACGGAAAGTCTCGCACACAATATGGGGACTGCTTGGACCAGCACCAGTGGTCTCTTCACTGCAAGGATAAGGTAAATGCCTGCAGTTATGATATGGCCCTTCACATACACTGAGGAAGAACTAGGGGAAAGGTCTATGGTTTATCTTGTTTAAAATGATATGAGACAGGAAACTCATACAGAAGATATGCAACAACTATGACCTGTTTAAAGAACGCATCGAGTAAGCACACAGCCCACAATCACTGAGGGTAATGAGTACAACCTGGATGTCTTTGCCCTTTACCCCATGAACTTGACAAGTCTCCAAGCTTAATAAACCCAATTAATATTTAACCATAAACTGTTTCCTGTGACTTTTGCTCAGCAATGATTTCATAGTTGTGTTGATTCAGAGGAATTAAGTAGAGAACGTACACGTCACAAGAGTTGCATTGGCTGTTTTTCTGCAGGTGTGCCAAACACCAGAGGACTACCGTGGTTATGACAGGGATCTGGGTCTGTGTGTGTGCAGAGAGCCTCCTGGCAGAGCTGCATGTGGAGGCCTATGCAGGCAGAAGCCAGCTACCCATCTGAAGCTCCAGTGCAGACATGATCAGGATGTGGCTCTGACATTGAGCTATGGAAGTCAGGTGGACAACAGATTAACATTCGTACTGATAAAATGTACCAAAAGACTAAATATTGTCTTATATTTTAAGTATTCAATAATCCCCCCCCAATTGTTACACTCATATTTATGTCGTATTTCTATTGAATAAAACACAATAGACAAACAAGCCTGTTCTGATAATGAATACATGCATGTATTGTCATTTTCATTGCGAAACTACAGCTTTGTCTTGTGTTGCATTGACCTATTAATGGCAAAGACTGTCATTGTGTGCCTGCAGGTGTCAAGTGTCTCAGGCAGTGTGCTGGAAACAGTTTTTGAAAGGTGGGATTCCCAGGGGACTCTGCAGTGCCACGGCCATCACAAACCCTCACGTCCTGTCTACATTGTTCAGACAACAGGTGGAGATGCACTTTCAAACAATCACAGACACATACACAATAGGGTTTTCCTATCCAGCGACTGATTTATTTGTGGTTCCCTGTCACACTCATGACCTCCTTTTTCTTCTTCATCTGTATCACGACTGCTAGAGGCAGGACTCTTTGGCCTCCTCAGCGGTCTCCCAGAGGAAATTCAGCAACTGTTTCCAGACGGCACACAGAGCTCAGCCGGTTTGTCACCGCTGCACAACCAATCGAAAAAAACAATGAATGCACAGAAATTCTTAACACATGCACACTAAATTATTGCATTATTTAGATTGTTGTTCTGCATTATTGATTTACAGACGGAGACTATGAAGCTTTAGATGAGATCAGCGGTGTGGAAAATGTCAGTGATGCAAAAAGAGAACCTCATGTCAGACAGTGGAACAAAGACCTGAGTGATGTTGAAGATCAGAGTGTGTTGAGTATAACTGGAGTCCTCAATCCGACAACATGTCTCCAACTGGGGGATGTTTTACTGTTCACCGTCAGCGCAGGCCATTACCCGCTCTATGACATGTAAGTCAGGTGGAGAATTCTTACAGGTTTGAGTATTTCACTACTTTTGTTTTGACATTTTTGTTCATCATCTCTTCTTTCAGTGACAATCTGTACAACACAAACAGTGATTTTGACTGGGGTGCACTCAGGCTGCTGGAAGAGGAGCTGACCCTTTCCTGGACTCCTCCTACCTTATTTTCACTGGTCTTTAGCCACCAGGGGGTTTACGTCTTCACACTTAGCAGCAATCAGCATAAACACATGGTAAATTTCAATAAAAAAAAAAAATCAAAGCTACTTTTATACTTAGTAGATATTTTAAGTCATTGTAAAAACATATAATTTCATGTATTACTTTTGCTGTTTTGACTCTTTTAATCTCGTTTGTGTTTGGATTTAATTGTCTAAGGATGTCATGATCAATACTAAGAACAGCACATGAAAAAAGTTAGCAGATGGCTAATGCAATTTGTGACATAATGCCTTTCAGTATGTGCGAGTGATGCCCGCAGGGGGCCAGTGTTATGAGCCTGGACCCTTCTTCCCAACCATTCCTCGACATCTGACCCAGATGGGAATCAGCAGAAGACGTGATCTGTTGCTTCGACCTGATTGGCTGGTCGCCGGCGGACTTTTGTTTGGAGCTGTGGTCGTTCTCTGCTTATGTGTTGCGTTGTTGGTTCGTCTTTTTAGGCACACGAGCATTTTAGATGTTCACTAATTTCAATAATTTTATAACGTAACTTTAAAACATTTGTGGTTTTTGTGTTTGTAGATTATGTTCCAGGAATATGGGTGGCCGGAAAAGAAGCCAATCACAACAAGGTATCGTTCGTTGCAGTTGGCCTACCAAATGGATGACTATGCATCAAAAGGCTCAAGAGTTTTCACAATTAGGAAGACCCATCGGAATCAGCAAGCTAGGCTAATGAAGGACTCCATTCAGCCAGGTGGAATACTCTGATTATTTACTCATTCATTAGAAGCCTAGGAGATGATTTGTTTCCCAACTTACATTCAAATGTGATAGGCAACTTTAGACAAATGCACCTGCAACGTGCACCTACCCCACGTTCTGTCCAAACACTGGGCCTTTGAAGACCCCAGTGACTTCTTACGCAACACTGACACTGACCTTTGGGTGGTGCACCCATCCAGCCAGTTACAGTTAAAAAGACTGACGTCACGAAGCTGATGGCACGTGTACGGTGACTAACAGCAAACAGGAAAACAAGCATCTTATGAATGGGGCCTTTTCTTCAGTTTACTATTGTACAGCTTTTGATGTCATTACTATGAAGAACCAAGCAGAACTTTACATCAGAGTAGATGTTCCAAAACACACACACACATGCACACCCCAACAACACCTTTTAATGAACTCATAATGCTGCTTATTACAAGGGCCGTTGTAAAAGTATTTGCATACCTTAAAGTTGTACATGTTATTTAACACACCTGTCACAACCTTACAGAAACTCAATGAAATAGATCAACACATGGTTATGACAAATTAACCGTGTGACTTAGACAACAATTGTGAACTAGGAACACACACTGCCGGGAATGGAAGGGTGACATTTACAGCTAGCTATTAAAGAAGAAAGAATTGATGGTATGATCCAGCTTGAGCTATTTCTGAAAGAAGGGGAAAAAAATAAATGTCTCCCAATGTCCAAAGTTGGTAAAAACCTACACCAAAAAACTTTTGTAAATGTGACAAAAGGTAGGTTAATAAAGTAGTGATCTGATGGGCTAAATACAGGAATTAAGAATTCCACGCATTTCTCCAAATATGTAATACTTTGTGATTTTCTATTTATCACATCCACTCACAATAAAATAGGTTGAAATAACCTGAAACACTAGATTATAGTTTATGGTTGCAATGTCACAAAAACCTTAATTAATATAAATACTTTACCTGAATGTTGTACATGTTCTTCAAAATAATTTCCTGATGTGATTTGAAATACATTTATTCCCTTTTTTTATCCCTACTTCTCCCTGTTTTGTACTGTCTTTGTGAGGAGCAGCCTGCCCGGATGTTTTGGATGAGTTCTGGGATTATGAGCACCAGGTGGATTTGGAGGCTTTCAGCAGCAACACTTTCTACAGCCTCCTGCTTAAACAAAGCCTGTCTGTCACTACCAGGCTGGGGCAGCTAACAACGGAGGTAGAAACTTCCGGATTATTCGCCAAATAAACTGGCAGCAAGGGAACTGACACTGATTCCCTCTTTTATCCTTAACACACTTAAGCCTGTTACTTCAGTGAAGCAGAACTGTTCAGAAACAAGAAATCCACTTGGGACTTTGTCTTTTATTAATTTGCCAGGCCATGTGTTAAATATATTTCTTTTAGTAACTTGTGATATTGTTGGTGCCTTTTTTTGTCTTGGAGTTTGATGTGAGGAAAACCTTTACAAAGTAAATCTTCAGTAATTTCTTGTGGAATTAATTTATTTATCTATTTTCTTTTTAGCTTTTAGCCCGGAGGCTGGAGGCTTCTCATAAAAATTAAAGAACATTCTAATGAAGCACATCTTTACATTCACTTCTTGACCTCTAATTTGATTTCATGAAAGCCCTGAAAGATTGGGCACATCTTCTCTTTCACTATCTCTTGTCCCTCCTCAGATGCGTTTCACAGATCATGCAGGTTCATTGAAGCAGGCTAAGTATCACATACGAAAGTCTCTGTTTTCTTATGTGCACTTCTCTTTGTCCTGTGTCCTTCCTATTTAATTGGCTGGATGCAGTTTAGAGAACAGATTAATGTTACAGCCCCGAAGAAGTGTAGCGATAGAGATGAAAGAAGAGACGATGCTGCATAAATGCTTATGTCTCCTGAGGATTAGAGATGTTTGCTAAGGCTACATGATTGTAGGCTCAGATTACAACAGTTTTATGATGATTTTGTTTCTAATGTGTTTTTGTGTTTGTCCAGGTAAAAGAGATGTATCAGGGAGTCCTTGGGAAACTACAGCTACTCCACCCAGGCATGATTGCCGAGGAGAGGGTGGGGGAAGGTTACGAGAGGATGAGAAAAGAGATGGAGAAAGAAGTGGGGCGACGGAGGGCCTTGGCCTCCCAGCTGCGAACTTTGCTTGACAATCAGCTTGAGGTACTATACAAGTCTCATTATGCAGTGCTCTTACATTCTGATCTTATCCACATATTCTCATGTTAGGATTATAAATTTCAATATGTTTTAGTGGGATTATAATTGTGAAGAAATATAATTGATGTACCATGTTTGCTGCAGTCCCTCCAGATTTAATATGCACCTCTCAGCTGCAACATTTGCTACTACTTTACTATTTTAGGTTAAAGCCTCTAACAGTTTGGTACATTTAGACTACAATAAAATTGGTCTTTTGATCTCATTTTGGATGGAGACCATCTGTAAATATCAATGTTAAATCTTGCTGTGGGTTCTCAGATGTATCTCGATCTGGACGTTGACTGGGCCATCCACACAATGAGTGTGTCTAAAACAGTCCATTGTTACTTTGGCTTTATGTTTGGATTCCATATAAAATTTTCACCAGGCATATTGTAGTGTCATCTGACCATCTTCCACCTGTTTGATTTGACCCGGCATGGTTTTTGACCAACTGCAAAAGTGATTTGTTATGGATTTATTCATTTTTTTGGGTGGGCATGGAGGAGTCAGACTAAATTTGGCTCCATTTATTTCAGGTTTTTGATTGTTAAAAGATTCACACTTTTTTTCCCCCCTCACATAAAATCTCCAAAAAATATCTTGAAAATTTTAGCTGTAGAACGGCAAACTGAACATCGAGAAGTATGAATACATTTTAAAGGCAAAATAAAATCATAAATTAAGATTTGTCAGATTGATCAATCTAACTAAACATGCTTGTTCCTTGAATTTTGTGGTGCTTGTCTGCCAAGGTAATTAAACTGAAATAATCAAGAACAAGGTGCATTTAATAATACATCGTCTCTGACAGTTTAACAGGCAGCAAAGAAATGCCAAACACTGTAAATCTCAGAAGCAAACAACTAACATGATCAACCTACCAAAAGAGGATAACTGAAATAGATGTAATTGGTTCCTTCTAGGTGCTGAGTCGAGATCAGCAGGCCAAGCAGCGGGTCTACAGTGTATTCATGACTCAATCCAGGGAGTGCACCAGACTGTTGTCTAAGATTTCCAACAATAATCAGGCCTCTTGTGAGCTTCACCAGCAAATGTAAAAGATTTGTCAAGTATTATTGTAAAGAGTCAAATGGATCAAAGAGATCTGAAATAAATACTATGAAGTTTTAAATATATTTTCCACCAATGTTAAGTTTGACCCAAAAGCTGACGTGCCTTGTGGATGAAATGGGGGAGCTGGTGGCAGCAGAGTGCCACCGTCAGGGAGCGTGCGGGCTGTTGGGTGAAGGTACCGGGGCCAAACTGCTCTGTCCCAACACGGGAACTGTCCTGACCAAAGACGACATCTTTGGTGAGTCAATGAGCCCTGGAAAAGAAGAAGAAGAAAAAAAATCTTCAGTAGTTTCTGTGTAGTACTACGATACTATGAAGGACTTCTTGAATGTTGGAGAAACAGCACCATCTGCTGCTTAAAACGTGTGCTGCAACAAAGAAAACAAAACTTCTTAAAAAAATTTATAAAAAAAATGCAAAAACATATAACCTCTATCAAGAAGGAAAATTATTTAAATAAATCCCTGTTTTTATTATAAAATACTTTTTGTAAGTTAGATTTGTTAATTGGTAGTATTATAAGGATTTTTAGAGAAAGATTAAAAAAATGTCCAACCTCTGCCTCCTCTCAGGTCCTGACGGGTCTCTGCGTGTCCCTGCTGCAGTTCATTGTGATCCAGTCACCGGGCTCATAAAGCCAAACTCTCAAGGCCACATGTTGCTGAGCAGCGGCCACACCATGGCAGTCCCACCTGATTATTTCGTTCACCCACAGACTGGCAGAGTTTTACCCATCGTTGGCAACGTGGCCTATGATCCTGTCAGTTCTACATTAGTATTTACTACGGACCTCTGTACAGGTAACACTGCCGATTCTATCCTACCACAAATACTGTGACGAAATAAAATGCCATGTTTAAGACAGAGAGAATACTAAACAGAATAGAATAGAAATATTGAGGTGATTCAGGTGTCACAGCAGCAAGTTAAGGTAAGTGGGACATGCATACTCACACAAAAGTAAAAATCACAAAAATAAGAATAATGGACGGTAAGGTAAGCACACATTTACAATAAAAATGACTCTGTACAGGTATTACAAGAAATTGCATGCTCAAACTGAAAGTAATGTGCAGCTGAGTAGATTAGTGAAGGAAAATGTACAAAATGTGCATCGATAAATATGTACATATTAAATTTGGGACCTGTCTCAGTAAAACTATCTTATTTACAAGAAACGAGGAAGCTGAGCAAACAGGGATGTGTCAGTTACAGCAGAGTCATAAGGGCTTAATGAGTTTGTTTGGAGCAGATATGGCTATAAAGTCTTACAGTTGTCAAGAGGAAGGATCTACTGCTGGTAATAAAAATAAACTGAACATCTTTCCCCGTGATGCTATCTATTTTGTGAAGTGTACCGATCTCTTTTGCAGCAACCTCCATACTTCATAGCTGGGACGGTTTTCTCAGGCTTTCTCTGTGATGGTCACTATGATCAAACACTTCAATTTCAATTTGATTAAGGCCCAGGACATGCCTCTATCAAATAGGTGCTTTGTCCTTGAGTGCCTTTGCAAAGTGGAGTCTGGCTTTTTTCTAAGTAATTTGGAGTAATTGCCTCTTTTTTAGCCCATGTAAGTACACGGCCCATTTTACTCTCTTACCACCTACAGTCAGCATCTTCAGAAGTTCTTGTGCTTTTTTTTTTTTGGAGGTTGGTACACACATTACACACCAATGTATATTAATCTCTGGGACACCAAACTATCTTCTTCAGTGGTAGAATGGCTGGACATTTCCATTAACGTTAATACTTTCATCTAAGTGTTGAATTATTGAATGTGAAATTGAATCCTTCAGGAGATACATACTTAATAAAGCCTATCTGACTGTATGTCTACAGCATAAATACAGCTGTACTAGGAATGTTTAGAGGTTTTTAGAGATGGAGAACAGACTGCAGAAAGATCAAGGAACATAGCAGACAGGTCAGGGATAAGATTAATGGAAAAGTTTTGAAAGGTAAAACAACATTCTCCCTACAAACACATTATGAGGGATTTAACAATGCCATCGGCTGCCTACTATCACCACATGCTTGTTCAGTAGCAGGTTACTTACTCAGTACTATCCACTGGGTTATTTTTTACCAGTTGGCATAATAATCTGTCAATGACTTTTTATTTGTTCATGTTATTGGAATGATTTGGCTTTATGTTTCTGTATATACAACAGGCTTGTTTGTATGTAAGGTGCCTTGAGATGATATTTGTGGATTAGGTCTGTATAAATGCAATAAACTGAACTGAAGTGACATTACTCCTGGAACAGTGGCAAGAAGTCATTAAGACAGTCATTGAATCAAGGTGTGACTTGAAAATTATAATCACATATGCTCCCTTTATCCAGTCTGAGTAAGCTCAAGCTTTATTGCAAAGAAGAAAAATGTCAGTTTCCAGATGTGCAAAACAGATAGAGGCTGATTATAAAATGCATATATTTTCAATTAACAGTGGTTCTAAAAGGTTTTGGCTACTGGGAGTAAATACAAAGGTGTGTCAGATTTTTCTGACTTTTATTTATTAAAATTTTTTTAAACCATTTCCCTTTCAGTTCACCAGCTGAATAAACTGTCTTCCTTGATTGTAATGTGAAAAAATATCTTGTGTGCTTTTCGTTGCATCAGGTGATATCAGAAAGTTGGACAGTCCCCTCCTTCCATTTCTTCCTTTTCCCACCTCTTGCCCCTCAGAGATGCCACTGCCTTGCATTCGTCTCAAAGGCCTAAAACCGGGTCATAGGTTACAATTGGGCATGCCCACGGCAGATCCAGACACAGGCGTCCCTGTACCCACCTTGGCAGTAACTATCCACCCACAGACTGGATTAGTTTACCCCCTGGGAGGGCTGCATACCTGCCCACTCTCCCGCCTGCTTCAGCCAATACAAATTGGCTATCCCATGCTGGACTCCAGGACAGGGAACATTGTGCTCACTGTTGGGATCCATTTAGATCTGGTAACAGGTGAGTATTGCTAGATGTCTGTTATTTCTTAAATTACAGATCTTTTGTCATTTGTACTTGCTCTGCTTGTCCTATAGGAGATGTACAACCAGTAGGTGGAGCGCTACTCAGTGAGGTCTTCACCGAACCTCTGAGTGGGCAGATGGTGAGAGTAGGAGGAGTCACCATCAGGGCTGGACAGTTGGTACCTCATGCAGGAGGATATCAAGCATTATTAGACAGCAAGGTACTTCATTAACTCCAACTCCAGTAAAAATGTGATTTTATGTTCAATACTTGTCACAATACCAGCACATGAAACTAGCAAGCTGTGAGGAAAGTGTTTAGTTTTCCCTTCTCATTTCCTGGTGAGCTATGTTTTAATGAAATATGTGATAAATACATAACACAAGCACAGACTTTGTGAATAAATCAGCGACTCTAAAACTGTACGTTTGCAAAGTTGCTTCGTAATAATTTACCTGAGTGACAGAGATGTTTATTTGGTTCAGGTTCTGGCTGAGATGCTTAAAACACTGGACCTCCTGAAACCGCTAACTGATGACTGGGGCTCAGACCTGACTCTCCAAAATATGCAGAGCCATCCAGGCAACGAGAACATAAGCGGTCGACTGGATGATCTTCTAGCTGCGAGCAAGGAGCTTGAGCAGGCCTGGGAAAGGAGTCTGCACTGTGGGCTGCAGCTGTGGACCAGGTTTGAGATGCTGCTGAACTGGACTCTGCATTTGCAGCAGGACGGTGGGACACTGGGTAATGAATCCTTGTGAAAAAACGTCCATCTGGGACAATCTGATAGAAGTGAGGCTGCCATTTTGGCCTTTGAAAAGCTTAAAAAAACTTTTGGGACCTGTCTCAGTGAAAGTGGAACACTCACCTTATCCACCACATTTGTTTTGAAACTGAGACAGAGCCAGCCAATGAGCAGTGAGCACACATGTGCAGGCAAAAGCGTCTTTATTTTTTTAAGTCTGACATTTAAGAGAGTCAGAAGCCTAACAGGAACACACATTTCCTAACCCAAAGTCTTTTCACATGACCTTTACATATCACAGACAGCTACCCTTTACAGAACTAATCATGTGACCAGTTTGTCTCATATGAGCCTATTTTTAACCTTTACACTATTTATTTTTCATTTTAATGGAAAAATGCCTACAAATACCATGGAGAACAAAGAACACTTTTACTTATTTTGTGCTAGATCTGCTTTTTAAGGTTGATGAAAAGTTCTATAAGGCCATTAGCAAGCATCTGCGGCTCAGAAAACAAGAATGTCTGATTGTACTGGTAGGCTAGTCTTTCTTTTTAGTAAGAATCTTGTTCTGCCTTATTTTACCCGATTTTATATGATCTTTATTTTTAATTAAGTTTATTTAATTTACTCATCTTTGTGGTATGAATCAGGCGAAATGCCTCTGCCAGCTTCAGATATGTGTCTGCCAGCTCTCTTGGGGATGGAGTATCTTGACCCTATGGGATCTGGTCTAACTGTTCCTGTGCTTGGGTGTCAGAGGGATCCTCTCTCTGGGAATGCAATTCCTCTGGCAGGAACAATGGAGGACCCAAAAGGAAAAGGCATGTTGATAATAACAAGAATCTGCAATTCTTCATTTTATTCATTTCAGAATAATGCAAGATATTTGCATCAGTGAGTCAAGCATCTGCTTGCACCTGACAGGCTTGGTGGCGATCCGATATGGAGCTCAGGCTGTGGATCCAGTGACTGGGCTGTTGGCCCCAATAGTTGGAGCAAGGCTGGATGTGTGCAGCAAAAACATTGTGCCTATGACATCTTCATTCTGGCTGATGATGGCAGAGCAAACTGATGGTGTACAAGTAGGTGCACAAATCCCTAAATCAAAAGTTATAATGTAGTAAATGAAGTCACATGGATGATATTTCATTTAGGAATAAGGCAGATAACTGCTCTGGATCTTGCTCAGTTTATCTCTTTTTTTTCTGTTCTGTGTCAGATAGAGGCGCTGCAGAGAGAAATGTGTGTGAGAAACTCATACTGGCAGCAGCAGAGGCAGCGCGAGGAAGACATCCTCATCGATCTGGACTCAGCTTTATGCCAGCATCTCTTCAGTGTCACAGATGCAAATTCTCATCAGGTCAGCAGGGGGAGTTTTGATGTTGTTTATAAAGAAGAGCTTAGTGCTTTCACAGAGGAAGCAATTCAAGACTTCAAACTTTTGAATGTGTAGAAATAAAAACAGGTAAAATATGTTTTTAGAACTGTATTCTTGTCTAGATGTTGACAGTGAATGCAGAAATGACTAACTGCGTGTTTGAGCTTTACAAGAGGATATATGTGTGTGTGCTTTATTCGAGCTGGAATGAATAGACTGTATATATTCCTGCAGGTCCAGTGGTCAGGGAAGCAGCTGAAGGAGGCAGCTGTCGAGCTGCAGGATACTGCACAAACTGAGGTCCAGAGAAGAGCAGCTCAGCGCTCATTCTTGGCTCTGGTCCTGCCCCCACATGTCTTACACATCCTTACGTGCGGTAACATCACTTCCAAAATGCCGGATTAAACATAATGCCACTTTGCAGTGTTTTATTTGCATTGCAGCACAATAAGGTATGAATATTCATGCCTGATTGTAGGCGATGAAGAGGAATGGGACCAGCAGTGTGGTTGGAACTCAGCCCTTATGTCTGGCCTTGATAAGCTGGATGTGTGCATGGATCAGCTGCAACAAGACAATGAGAAATGGACGTCCCAGCCAGGAGACTGGTCTACAAACCTCCATGCGATGGTAAGAACAATTGTTTGTAGGCTGACATCACAGTCAGGGCTTTTTTTGGCCTGAAATAATAATTTAAAAAAATGCTTCAGTACATCTAGGTTTGTTCTCAACAATAGCACTTTTGACCATAAGATAGCAACAATATAAAATCATTGGGTTTTCAGGACAGAGAGCTGAGGCACAGAGAAATATGGGAGCAGTGTTGTACCACACAGACAGCGGTGGATTCTGCACTCACGTCACTCCATTTTGTCAGACATGTTTCTCGCCTGCGAGCCAACACAGCTCAGGTGAAAACACAGAAGTGCTTATAAGATTTACAAGATATGTTATCTACAATTGGATATTTGTTTAAAAACAGCAAATATTGTAAGTAACACATTTTTACCATGTCCTAAAATAGTTTGCGTGTCGATGCGATTAATCATCAACTGAGGTGCAACTTCAGTTGTAAACTCTTGTAACCATTTTCTGCCATTTGTTACCATTTTCTGCGAGGCTGTTTAGGCAGTACTTTGTGGACAGTTTTGGTACAAAGACTATGGCCTGGTCCAAAGCAGTGAGTATAAGCCAAGCATCACCATGATGGCTCTGCTCCAACAGAGGGTTGTTCCTCTGCTTGAAAGTCTGAATGTGATCCTGGAAGAAAAACCTTCAACAAACCTGTTGTCCACTATCTGCAACCAGCAAATCTCTGGTACAGGAACATCAGCCAACTACATCATCACATATCTCACATTACTGAGAATTACTGAGGACAAACAAAAGCTTTACAGATTGTTTACTGTGAAAGTCTGTTTTCTGACATGTCTTAGGCTTGTCAAGAAAGCAGGAGCTTTGCCTGGGGATCCCACCCAGAGTGTGGACAGCCTCTGTTCCAGTGGTGAAAGGTATGTTATTTGTTAGCTATAGTTAGGCCCGAACCTATTCATGCTCGTTGCAGGTTTATTTTCATTCAACAAAGAGGTTTGTTTCTGATCAAAAAGGAAACAGGCACTTCTAAAAGAATAAAACTGTGTAAAACGAGTATAAATATCTGACAAACAATTTAGAAAAAAACAAACTATTTCATTCAATAATGATCTGCTGAAAACTGTTATACCTTTCTCAATAATCAAAAATCTTTATTGGAATTATTGTGAGAAGTCAGGTCCTTCTCACAATATCTGACCATCAATCTGTATGTTTCCACTGGTGTAGCTATGTATTTAAACATAAATACATAGCTACACATAGCTTAAATACATTAAACATCCATCTCTTAAAATCACTTGTCATTATTTTTGTGATAGGATTAATTATTTTCAAATCACTTCTGAAATTAATTTTCATGTCAGTTTATAGATATTTTACTCTCTAAATGTTGGAGTCTGCTGCATAACAACGTCCTTATTAGCTCAAACTGTTTCACATCGTCGAAAATGTAATTCAGACGAGTTCAGTAGATATATGTTGCGGCTGGATTCTGATGTGATCTGAGAACAGACCAGATCAGAGTGTGGAAGAATCTGAAATCAGGAAGTGGGAAAATACGGTAAGATCAGTTTGCTTTGGAAACAGATGTCAGAAACTTCCAGTAAGTTTTATTATCACTCTCTTCCCTGAAATCACCAGGCATCTAGGCGTTTCAGTTTGCCTTTGCCTTTGTGCAGACCAGTCGGTTACACTAATGTAAAAATCCTGTCCAAATTTAACCATAAAAAAAAGACATTGATAGTCCAAACTTTTAAACAACATTTAGACATCAGTAAAAACTCTCATTTTGACAGTTTCATCTGCATTACTTGTGACTAGTTTTCTGCAGATTACAATAATATCTCCCCCAAAATTAAATCTTTTTTAAAATTATTTTTGAGCATTTTTTTCTTTCTTGCAGACAAATTTTTTTGTTTTATTATTGTATTTACGTTTTGATTTTGAATGTGTTTCCTTCTTGTTGCTCCTTTCGGTCACATTACTGCGTACCAATCTATCACTTCTGGGTTGTTGGAAGGCATTATGCCATAAGACATAAATTATTTAAAACTAGAGATGGATAGAGTACCCAGAATCTGTACTCAAGTAGAACAGCTCCACCTCAAGATATTTTCATTCAGTTAAAAAGTAGCTATCCAAGAAATTAAGCAATTAAGAATAAAAAAGTAAGGGTGTTCTGTGGTGACGCAGGAGTTAAGCACAGCCCATGTATAGAGGCTTTAATCCTTGACTCGGCTGTCGTAGGTTGGATTTCCGGCCTGGCGACCTTTGACACATGTCTTCCCCCCACTCTCATTACCCACTTTCCTGTCAATTCACTACCAAATAAAGGCCAATAAAACCTAAAAAAAGTTTTCAATAAAAAGACTGATCAAGTATTGAATAACTAGACAGAACATCTCATTTAACATTTACAAATAATACTATCAGACACAAATGTTTACAAGTAGGGAATGTGTAGATGTTGGAACATGGCAAAGTACTTTCAGTGACAATATATAGTGTTTACTATATTGCTTTTATCTCTAAATGGCCCAATGGGCCCTGCTCATAGAAGATAACACTTAAAGTTTGTGAAAGATAACAAAATCTCAGTTAAACAAACTTTAGGTGTGATTCTTGATGGACTGACATCCAGGCTTTACACTGCCTCTCGCTCATCACGCTCATTAGAGATAGGCAACAAACACCCAGAATTCAACATTTCTGTCTCTAATTTACAGTGAATCCCTTAAATTGATTCCCCACTTCTTCAAAGCAGAGTAAATGCCTCCCTTATGTGTCAAAAGGGAACTCAACAAAGTCACTGAGAGAACCTGTAAATGTTGCTGAAACCCAGGACGGCATTCTCGAGACCATCATCTAACCCCACCGTGGAAGATGTTGTGCACTCTGTAGATAGTTCTTCCTGTAGATAGTAGATGTACATGGTTCGTGCAATGTGTGGTGAAGCAAAATGTGGTTAGCCACTGTTCAGTCTGTTCCAGATAGCGGTAGCAAGCAACTGAGAATTCAGGCTTTACAGTGAACACTGGTTAGTAGCAGCGTGAAACCTTCCTCTCTTTAAGTTTTAGATGCCAAAACAGAAGCGTCTTGTTTACTCATGCCTTTCTCGTGATTGAAGGTGAGTTGTTCATCGATAACTGAGGGAGGACGGGGCGCCGAGGCGCTGAGTAAACCAGGAAACGCAGAACAGACGACAATCAATGACAGAACATGAGCAAACACTAAAATAACCAGAACTGCAAACCGAAGGAATTCACAGAAACACAGAGCCCAAAGTGACACAAACAAACTCCGAAATTCAAACAAGATGTGTTAAAATTATTTATTTAATTTCTCAGAACATAACACTTTAACACTTATGGTAAATAAAGTAAATAAAGTATTACTTAAAGCAGCCTGTTTTAAGGCTTGAACAAGCAGACCTGGACATTTTGGCAGATGTCTGGAACATAATCTACAAGTGGAGGTCATTCAAAATATTGGAATGACTTATTTAAAATAATCTTGAGACATTTCTAAGCCTCTTACAAGATTCAGAGGCTGCTAGATTGTCCTTTCTAAAGGCCTCTTAAAGCTCTTTTAATGTTTCCACTCAATGGTCAGTCTCACTTTAACAGTTAGGAGCACTTTTGGTGTCTAAAAAGTAATAAATTTCTCATTAGGTGCACCTGTCTTTATATTTTAGCACTTTCAAGTGTAAATAAATGCTGGGGTGTTGTGAGTTACTCGTTACCATTTACAATTTTTCTGATTATGGCCTTGGAAATATCTCAGCCCTCAACCATTTTAAGTGACACAAGCTCAAAAGCTTCTTGGGTCTCCAGAATACTGTTCATGGGTCTTCCAAATACTGTTGACAAATGAATGAAAGAAAACAGTCATCCTCACCTCAGTTCCAGCATAGATGTGATCTAAAGAGTCGTCTGTCACAGATTTAGGGTTATTAAATTTATCTACGCTCAGATTTTTGCTCTTTGTGTGTTTTTTCTGTCATAAACCCAGGAACTATCCACATGATGGTCTTTGTTTCTTTACAGAGAGTCAGCAGACAAAGGACCCTGCTCACTTTGCACATAATACTACTGCAGGTATTTTCTTTATAACCTATAAGTAAGAATCACATTACGATCACATTTTAGTCCAAACGGGAAATGTTATTTTACTTTTACTAATAGCACATCAAAACAAAGGATGCATTTATGGAATAGCAATGTAACTAACTTATTTGTCCCTCAGAGGAGCAGTGGAAGAGGCTGGTGGAGGTCTCTCCTCTCTGCCAGTTTTTAAGGGATTTGGAACTGCAGCTGAAGGCCTGGGCTGGGAAGGCTGGCTTACTTGGACACAAATTTAGTAGTGAGTGCAGAAATTTTCATCCATAAACACTGGAGATGTTTGGTCAAATGTGTAAATACCTTCTGTTTTAGTTGACGTCCGCTACAGCAAGGAGTCAAACTACCATCTGGAGAAAAAACCCACCACAATTTATATAATTTAATTTTGATTAATCTCATACTTTATCTAGACAGAGGAAACAGTTTTGTGGATGTCCTGGATGCCCAGTGGGAATGCGAAGGAGAGCTGATCCCTTTGGACCTTTCAGTCCTAAACCCCAGAGAGTTCCTGGTCTACCAGCATGGATTATTCCTGATTGACACACTGCATAATCTAAAACTGGTTGGTGCTCAGGTTTCACTTTGACAGAAATCATGAATTAACAAGCTTTGAAACACAATTGTTGATATTTAATGTTTTTTTTTAAAATTCAGGCTGAGAAAATCATAAAATATTCTATTTATTAATAATTTTTGTCTATGTTCTTTCAAAGTGCAACTAGTGATAGGCACTTTTGCCTTGTTACTCTGAGAAAAATGGAAATACCTCAGAGTTTTTCTTCCTTTGTTACAGACTCCAGCTGTTTCACTTCAGATAGCTGTGAGCCTGCCAAACAACAACTATGTAAACAACGCCTTCAGGAACTCTTTCTTTTATCAGGTAAAGTACTGCTTTATGATGGTATATATGCCAGGATTTATTTTAAAGTTACTTATACAGCTGTAATAGTTTTGCTGCTTCCTGACTGGACCAGCATCATCAGTCTAGTTTTAAAAAATGTCTTAAATTACACAATTTACTAAAAATTGTCCCATGGTTTGGAAAAATAAATGGTTGAAATAGAATTCACTGTGCGCTTTATTTATTACAAAAGTTATAAAAGCTGGGTCTCCTTTATACCAACACCTTCATCTCTCGCTTTCAACAAAATTACTCCCAAATAGATCACGTAGCTACAGCGTCTATACTTGAAATGTCTCCAGAACACAACTTTCTCTTTCAACCTCAGACTGCATCTCAAAGACTTTCGATTTCCTCACAGCCGTCTTGACCTAAAGAACGATCTCTCCTAGCTGTATGCAACACATTTACGCAGGTGACGACTGAAAAAAAGTAAACAATCCAGAATTACGTCCAGTTATTTTGCGTCTTTTTACTGTAGCCCCATGTTAAGAACTGAACTTTTTATTCTTCTGAGGAAACACTCTGCCACTTCAGCTGAAATAAAAATCAGTTAGTCACGAAAAATGAAAAGGTTAAATTTTAGAAAGTAAAACTCATTATCCTGTGTAGCTACACTTTGAGTGAAGTATTTGAAGTCTTTAGTACAATTATTATGGCTTACCGTTAATGAAATCCCAAAATGCAGCTCTTCATGATTGGACACTCGTGTCACTCTAATTATCCAATTCACCAACATGTGCACAAGTTTAAATGATCTCTTAGTCTGGGTGAGTAGGCTAATCTATCAGGAGGAAGACAGACTGTACAGAAAACAGTCAGTTGCAGTCTTCACAAGGAGAGTAATCCATCCAAGGTTGATAATAAAGAAGCTGCCTGTGCACAGAATGCAGAATGCAGCACTAGTGATTGTCATAGAAAGTTGAGTGGAAGGAAAAATTGTGGTTGGAAAAGGTTCACCAGTGACCGGGATGACCACAGCCTTGAGATAATTGTCAAGCAAAAGGCAGGAGTCAGTGCATCAAAAAATATTTGGACAAAAGGAGAAATAGAACAAGATTGTTGCTCAGTGGTTCCAAGTCCTCTTTTCAGATGAAAGTTGAATTTGCAATTAAATTGGAAATCAAGGTCCCAAAGTCTTTAGAAAGAGTGGAGGGGGGGGGGACACAATCTATGTTGCTTAAAGTTCAGAATGAAGTTTACACAGTCTGTGATGATTCAGTGACCACATGGTGTTACTGTGCTGGATTGCCAGCAAACTCATCTCACCAAAATTGTTTTAAGAAAAATAGCCTTCTTGCTAATATTTCACAAAATTGATATTAAAACTGAAAAAAAAACAACAACAACAGCACTTTCACTAACTCAACTTTTCTCAGTTCTTTAGAAATGTTTTTTTTTTTTTTTTTTTTTTACAGGAACAGAGAGCAGAAATAATAAGGCCAAACCAAAGCAGATTTCTTGTAAATAAAACCTGTAGTGGTGCTGCAACTTTCTTTGACCCAGGTTGTATGGTCTGTGGTTAGTTTCAGAATCAGCTGCAATGTTCAAACTGCTCCAGTGTTCAGCTTACATGAACAAGGATTGCAAGCCTTAAAGTTTTCTGACTGTCATAAAACAGTTAATGTAATTCATCAAATCCATATTTTAGATATAACAAGATGCAGTCCACTGAAATTATTTTAGTAATGGATACATGTTGTGTTTTAGTCCATCTGCAAGTTGACTTAGTGATTCATGACTAACTTTATTTTGCATGTGCACAGGAAGCAGAGAAGAGACTCTTTGTCCGCCGTCAGAGGCTGCAGTGTGTCGGTGGTTTCTCTCTCATGCTCCTTCACTGTCTCTCACACATTAAAACCAAAGACATGAGCACCGACTTTAGTCCAGCCTTCCAGAGACTTTTCTTCAGGGTAAATAAAAATCTATGAAATCTGGAGAAATTTAAATAATGCTGGTATTTTAATTGCTATATGACTGAAGGTTGAAGTTGTAAGTGCTTTCAAAAGAGCATTTGTTAAATTTTTTTGTTGTTGTTCACTTCTTGCCAGACTCTACAGGACTGTTTGCAAGAGCTCTTTCAGGCCAGACTGAGCATCCGTTCTGGACTGGAACCAAATTTGTGCATTGGGTTTCAGGAGCAGGGTGACCTAAAGGAGGTGCTGTCGGACCCCCATGCTGTCTCACTACTTCATAAGCTTCATAAACCAAGCAGAGGACTACTGTCTGAAGATGTAAGAACTGGAAATTCCCTCTCTGTATGAAAGGCATAGTATGACACTCAACGGTTGCTTTTCTGTTCAGATCTGATAATCTGCTTACTGGCAGTCTAAATGTGGATTTAAAGACTTCTAAGTCTAACCAGTTCCTTCTTCCTTGTGTTGTGTGTATGTTCATTTGTGTCCAAACAGGAGGTAGAGAAAATGCTAGTGAAACACAGAGAAGCATCTCTGATATCACATCTTGGAGGATTTCTGAGAGAGAGAAGCTCAGAAGTCAAAGAGGGACAGGAGGACCAGAGTGGTTGAACCAACAAGCATCATTATCAAATATACTTGCATGGACCCTACACTATGTTAAGAGATAATACTGATAAAAGTAAAAATCAACAGATGAGTTCAGATGGAGGCCATATGAACAAAATAAAAGGTTTGATGGATAGTTTTGATACCCTTCTAACTGGTAACTCATAGCACCAATTTTACTCTATAATCACATTTGTCTAGTGTTATACTTAGCATTATGTGTCCACTAAGAATGGTTACTTAAATCAAAATCTGAAGAAATTTGTCATTTATAATAATAGAAACACATTATGTTTGCTTAAACATAGAAAACGCTTCCTGTCAGAAAATCTACAATATACTTTAATAGATACCGTTATATTCAGCTAAATCAAGTAAACGAAAAAATAGGACAAAAAGTCCACAATTTCTTTTTAAAAAAGCTCATGTATACATTTGGAGAGCCAAATAAAAGCTTGTAGTATGGCAGTGATAGTGAGTCAATGTTGAATACTGTACATTTCTGAAAGCAAATGCAAGAGTCATTTCTAGCTTTGCTCTACTTAAATCTTCTTAGTTGTGGTTAAAAGCAGTTATTCCTTGCTTCTCTGTAACTCTTGTGGGAGGAAGTGTGAATCAACACCTCACAGGTTGCAGGTATACAACATTTTTTGTGTTTGTGTATTATTTAGATGTATATATTATTATTACCCTTATTTTACACTGCAAAACTGCTGAATGACGCTGAATGTCTGACGAGATTAAGTACATTTATTTATTTTACTTCTAACGTGTGGGTTAGGAGTAAAACTTTACAGAACACACTTCAGTTCTCAGAGTGTGAGGAACACGACCCAGAGAAGCCGTTTATAATACGCATTTAAATGCAATGCTGTAATGATAGGAATGTGTTAAACAAGGTTAATATATATGTTAGTAATAAATTTAGAATATACAAACACAACAAGTTATTCTTGTTTTACATTGATATGGAAAAAAACTGAGAACTAAACTGTAATTTTCTAACACTGACAAATAATAAATCGGAAAAAATGGATTCCACGCCTTCACCTCCTTCACCGATATTGTGAAATATGTAAAAATAAATAAATACAGGGCACTCCACTAATTTATTCTATTGTAATTCTGCTTTTGCCAGGCTTGTGAGTAAAGAAAGTAAGAAGCAGGGGAAGTTTAGTTTCTTGGCTGTTTTTGATACATCCTGCACTTCAGAGGAGGATGTATCCAGTGGTGTTCTGTTAAATGAAAGTCTTGTTAATGTTTTTTAATTAATCCTGGCTGGAAGACATTGCTCCACATTTATTTCTTTGAATTTGGCCAAGATGTGCTGCTCCTTAAGGTATTTTAGCTTATTTTTGTTTTGTCAAACAGGTCCTATTCAAGTTATTTGTTCTACTGGCTTGTTTTAAAAAAAAAACAAAAAACCTGGGCATGTGTTCAGGGTGGAAATCAGCTTCGCAATTTATTCACAACTTACCAGTTGTTTTCTCCTTTTAAATAAAAACATTTTTTAAAACTCATTTATTTGTTCACTCAGATTTTCCCTGTCTTATATCACATTTAGTTTGATTATTTGAAAAAATTTAAGTTCGACAACAAAGAGAAATTAACACATATTCAAGGAGGAAAATGCATTTGGAGGAACTGTGTATATTTATTTACTGCTTGAATCCCGGTTTTATTTCAGCTGATTTTTGCTAATAACCCATGTTTCAGAGAACCCTGAAAACAAAAATTGCACAACTCAACGCCGTTTCAAGTTTTCTTTATTTGCAGCCAGCACCGAACAAAGTTAAACGATGCTGTTTTCTATGTTAACAAACATTAAATGATTTTACAATTGAGGGTGAAACAATGTACCAAAGAATATTTTTGACAGCATTCAGGTTGACAGATATAGATAAGACTAGTCATTTACTTCTGTTGCTTTCAGCTGCTGGTGGAGGAGAGGAAGATATTTTCAGTGACAAATCAGTGATGCTTCTGATTTTGGATCTGGTAATAGAAGATGACAGGGATGAGAATAAGTCCACAGATGAGGGCGAGGATATTGAGGGTCCTTGCTGTTTTTGATGCGTCCTGAGCTGCAACGGTGTCTCCAGCTTCATTTGCAGTTTTTACCTTGGAATCAACAGTGATTACAATCACTTACATATTCATGGATAGTTGCATCAATGAAGAGGAGATAAAAATCATGCTGAAATCTTTATTTGCACCAGTCTTGTCACATTTAGATACAAAATCATTACTGCATTGGCATTCATAAAAACTGTATGACTTATGACTACAATAAAGCAGATGCTGCATCATCAGTTAGAAACATATAGTTTAAAATATATTACATAAAATGTAAATAATTGTCTTAAAGGTAGAGGTAAAAAAAAAAAAAGGGACAAAGGTTTGAGCGAAATTAATTTTGATGCTGTTGAAAGATTACCTACCTTACTAGAGTAATACAGTGCAAAAGCTCCAAGAGGCAAACAGCAGCATAAAATGTTGAAAATAGACCAACCACGGTAGGTTGGGGCAACGCTGGTCTGAGATTCCGGCATGATTGCTTGGCCTTTCAGTGGATTCTGCAGGTATGATATATTGGCTTATATTTTAAACCTGTCGTTTGAGGAGGTGGTGCTGGTGACACAAACCTTTTATGCTTTATGGGTGTGGTTAAAAAAGAACAGGAACCTATTTTGGTTATGTGATAAGGAAAAAAAAAAACCCACATGGTAGCAGATGTGGAGGAAAGCTTAAGATGGAGCTCTAAAATAGAAACACCCCTTGACAACTTCAATGCCTTTTGGAAAGTAATTTGCAACATTTAGAGTTCTTAAATGATTAAAATCCATTTAAAAAGTTTTACTCAGTATCAACATGACTTAACCTTGATATTTTTTTTTTATTGCCCAGTACCAATAATCAACATTTTACACATTTTTTAAGCACCATCTTCAAAACATCTCTGCTAGAAAAGCATATTTTAAATTTAAAGTATACTGTTGTCTTATGGGCTGTCAATACAACGGCTATTTTGCAGGCCCAGCTCAGTAATTTAAACTGTAAAATAAGACTTCAATGCAATAAAGAAGTTGACTTGCTATTATAAAGAAATATTTAATGCAGAGAAATGAAATTTCAATGAAAAAAAAAAACCTTTTAACGCACTTTCGTCACTACAACAGAGATAAATTTTGACTTTAAGAAAACCTATCATCTGAGATCAATGCGAAAGCCTGACAATTCATTTTTAAGAATGCAGATTTAGAAATAGACAGCAGAAAACAAAGATTTTATAAGATACTGATTAAAATGTAATTACTCTGAATGAATTTAAAAATGAAGGCAAAACATCTGGCAACTGAAAATACTTTTGTTAAAACTTGTGTTTGCACAAGTCAGTTGTTCCTTTGTTAAATCAAACTCTCCTTTCCTTCATACATTTTTCCATTTCATCCCATCCAAATCTATTCTGTTACCAGTCATCATACTGAATGGTGAAGAACAGACTTCAAGTGGTGATCAAGAAATGCACTTGGAACTGTTTTAGAATACTTACAAGGAGTTTAATAATAACAAAATTATGTCAGCTTTTTGTCCATAGTTTTAGTCCTACCTTAATATTTGTCTAAAATAGTATCCTTTCATTCATTCATTCATTCATTCATTTTCTATACACCCTTGTCCCTGGTGGAGTCGGGAGTTGTGCTGGTGCCTATCTCCAGCTAAAGTTCTGGGCGAGAGGCGGGGTCACCCTGGACAGGTCGCCAGTTTGTCGCAGGGCGTCTGAAATAGTAATACATGTGAATTCCTTACAAAAGTCCAGTTGATTAAACGTCTAAAACACATTTTTTAGACGGAGAGACAGATACAACTCTGCTCTTACCAGAAGTTCAACCAGTTCAGCTTGTAGTTTCTAAAAATGTCCCACAAACTATATTTTCATCCAGCGCAGTAAAGAAATAGCTAAATGTTCACCTCTTTATGTTACAATTAGAATTTTCTTTATTTGATAAGAACTTCATCCCTCAACATGTAGTCAGGATGAAAGACTCAAAAAACAGAAAAATACCATAAATAACCACCCTTACCGAGAGTAAATGCACAAGTCTGTGTCACTCACACTTTGCCCTACTTAAACCCTGCTTACTGTGGTTAAAGCAATGTCACTCAGCACCTCCTGTGGGTAGAGGTGTGAATTGAACTCCCACAGGTTGCAGAACATGTTTGTCAAAAAACTGGCTACATTTTCTGGAAACTGTTATATGTTAAAAACATGCGATTATTATCTTATTGTCTAGTTTACATGGAAAACTGCTGAATGGCTGATGAGTTGTCTACTTTCTGAACTTTTAACATGTTGCTGTGACGGTTGATATGGTAATCAAACGATAGGATGGAGCCAAAACAAATCCCAAGATTGCTGGAGAGTGGTGATGGAAAGTGATCTCAAATGTCAACTTTTTAGGCTTTTCTGATAAATCAGATTTCAGAAATCTGAGTGTCCTTTATGCTAGTTCGATGTCATTTGAGTCTCTCAACATTGACTGCTTGTGTCAAAAGTAGAACTTGAGATGATTGTCAATGGTTTTATCTCTTAATTTTCGCATAAGCTGTTTTAATCGGCTTTGGATCACCTTCAGACCATGCAAAAAATGCTGCAGCAAGACTTTTACCAGTAGAAGATTGCATATTATTCCAATATTGGCTTCTTTTCATGGATTCCAGTAAATTTGAGAATTAATTTAAAAATTTTAGTCTTCTCTCTTAGGGCACTACTTAAACAATCCCTCAAAAATATTGGTGATATGCTGAAACTCCATTCAGCAAGCTCTGAATTTTAAGGAAGAAGAGATTCTGTATTTTGGTTTCTGTTGGGTGTTGCAGCTCTTGCTGGTTCACAATCAAATCCTGTCGCATCAGTTGCTGAAACCACAAACTAAAACAGTTTGAGTTTGAAGCTGTGGTCTGTTCTGGGGTGTTTGATTTTTCTGTATAAAACCAATTTATTGAAGCTTCATATGAATACCGTGTTTGAGCAAAAAACATTTTTTTATACAACAATTAAAATGCAGTTTTTTTGTCTGCAGTAAATGTCACTAGTCTTTGCTATGTGAACTTGATTGTCTGCAAGACAATGCCAGTTGATTCCTCTGTGTGGTCTATTTCAGCCAGAACTTATTAAGAAAAATGTAACAGTCATTAGGATACAGCTCAACCTTCTAACCAGACATGTTGTAAACACTGGCATAAATTCTTCTTTTGAAATTAGGCCAAATCAGAGAGTTTTGTGTATACTCAATGTAAGTTATTGTTAAATGAGTAGCATTACAATTCAATGTGACTTTGCTAATTTAACATCTATTGTATATTTTTTTCCATGGAACTGTAAAAACATCCATTATATTTTATTGCCATTTTCCCGAAAATAGAAAACAATTTTTTGTTTTTTGAAAGTTCTGCACCATTATTTATTTTTGGGTGTATATTTTCTCTTTTTGTTATTGAAGTCCAGAATAAACACAGGTGCCTTGTCTGGCCTCTTTTAGCCCTCATCTCCAGGTGTAAAATCTGAGGATTAGTGCAAACTGATGTAGTTAGTTTCTGTGTCGTCTTGTCTGTACTGATTGCTCCCAGCTGTGTCTCATGTTCCCTGTATATTTAATCCCACCTGGGATTAAATATACAGGGAAATATACAGATGTGGTTTGAATATTTACTGGAGTGTCTCTGACTGAATTTAACATTTTTTTGTATGGCCTTAGCTGAGATCAGTCATTATATTTGATCAAATATGCTTCATTTTTATACGTAATTAAGGAAGCTGGTTTATGCATTGACTAAAGTGAAGCACCATAATGTCCAAACTTCCCCATTTCTCCTACAAAAGCAAAAAATATACACATATTTCTTTGTTCTATAACACCAAGGGCCTCGCAATCACATAAAACATAAAAAAATGTTTATGGATTTCATTTCCAACTTCAATTGGGAAATTTCCTTCTTTTAAAACTTGTTTGGGTCCAGAAAGAAGTAGTAATAGAACAATAAAGCACCTATTTTTACTTACTGGAATAACAGTCCTCTGCAAGCATGATGAAAAGAATAAATAAATAAAACAGAATAATTTAAATCAATGACTTTCATTCTCAGTCTCCACAAGTGACTCCTGCATGATGTGGGTTATGTTAGACAATGTTTCCTTCTTTGGCTTCAGGAACAGGAAATCCCACTGAAGATGCTAGAGGAGTCTGCTAACTTCATCTACATTTCAGTTTGTGCTAATTTTGTAAACCCAACAAGCAAAAGAATATATACAGTTTAATGATAACGATCGTTACACTGCATTTGGCTAAATGTAAAATCGCAGCCAAGCGTCTCATACTAACATGAATATATTTCTGAAATGCAAAAACAGTTTATTTCACCTTTATTTTCAGCTAATCATATTGTTTAAACCTAAGCCAATTCCACAGGATCGATATGTCCTGTAATAAACTTAATTTCATTTATTTACTTGCCACTGGCATTTTTTTTTCTTGGACTTCTACCCGTTAAAGCTTTTTCAGTTTCACTGCTTTTGTTCTGGAGTCTTCTGCCCTGTGTGTTCTACGTCTATGTTCCTTCTTATTAAAGGTCATATTCTATAGCACTTTGGTTCAACTCTGCTGTTTGTAAATGTGCTTTATAAATAAAGTGGGATTAGGATTAGATTGCATTTTATTACTTGTTTGAGCAACCTAAATTACACTTTACCTGGGTTACTCATGTAATTTATACCGTTTCCATTTGTATCATAAAACTAAGCTAACTTATTTACATAACAAAAATCGATATGTTTTTTTTAATTAAGTTGGAACAAACATAATAAAAAAATGTTTACTAATTAGTTTCATCGGCCAATTAGAGTAAAGATATAATTCCTGTCGGAAATGTACACATTCTCATTATCAGCATGTATTCTGTTGTTTGGAGTGGACTACACGAAACTAGTAATGCAGAGTACTGATCATTTAAATGAATAACAACAAGTGTATCTTTTATTCTGATATTTTTTCTAATTTACACAAACTCAAGTTATCAATATAGGCTCAAATATGCAAAGTACATCTCTACTGTGAATTTCTTTCACCAATTTTCAGAGAAATCATGCAGTTTTTGTTGCTATCAACAAGATCCTGAGATTATACTGCCTGAATATGAAGACTGTTCATGTCAGAAATGGTAGCTGTCATTTAAATTATTTGATTACCTATTGTTCTGCTAGAATAGCCAAATATGTCCAGCTATGTACATATTAATTTAAAGTGAAGGTTTCTTTATTATTTCACTCTTTTGGTTCAAAAGCAATAATAGTTAAAGTGTTACTTTTACTCCTCCAAACATACTTCCAGTCATTGTGATAGATTAACTTAACCTTTTATTTATTTGTCAGTAACATTTATCTCCAAAATGAACAATAGTCTTAGGACTGCAAGTCACCCTATGTCAATAGCTCATATGCTTTAACCTGGTGTGTGTTTTGTCTAATGCAAGTGAAAAGAAAAAAATATTTAACCTTGTGTATTAGGAATGAAAAATTGATAAATTTTGGAATTAAGAGCTTTTCTTGTCCAAATTAATAGCTGCAAGTTTTAACGTAATTAGAACATAGGACTGCCTTTACTTTAGACAGTGAGTGCCATTGATGTTTTACCATATTCTAGTCTAATCCTAACCAGTTTAATTGAATCTGAGTGCAAATATTTGGGTGAGATGGATCATACTTGGACACAAATAGCTGTCCCAATAGGAAAATGAAAACAGAAACTTGATTTTTATAAAAATATTAACTTTGTATGCTTTATTCTTTTTTCAAAGAGAAAGTTTGGATGGGTTCTAAAAAGCTCAAAACACCCATTCCTATAGGTGTATACTCTAAACTGAACCTGTATTTTGATGGTTAATCAAACCAGGATGATTTTGATATTCCAGTGAATTCTTTTATACTTTTAATGTTTTTTCATGCATTTTGTCATTGTTTGTTGTAAAATGCATCTAATCTGAATTCTAGCTTTACTTCAACATTTTTCCCTGCTTTTTGGATAATATATATATATTTTTTTCTTGTTTTTATGATTTGTAAAGAACAGCAAAAAGCACATGAATGATTGTGAACGACTGTGGCTCTGTGGGAAGAGTAGTTGTCTTGTGATCGGAAGGTTGTAGGTTCAATTCCAGCTTCCTCCTGCCCCATGTCGAT
>CAEGAE010034590.1:0-70200 GCA_903067095.1 Girardinus metallicus | reverse complement strand
CGTCACATGTGTGTGCGACAAAAATGATTCATGCAGCTGTTTACTGATGTTTGTTCTGATGATGCCATCTGGGACCCAATTTACATGCAGCTCGTCAATTATTGGGTTTAATGATATGGGTGATTATCATTGGACGCTCTGAGACCATTAGGTGGTCGTGTGAAACACTAATAGTGTTTGTGTCACGTGTCTGGTTGAGAGAATTGGGGGGTGAGTCGGGGCTCACACGCTTTAAAGACCGCGCACTGGTCATTTCATTCACGCTGCGAGACAGACTGACAGCAGCAGAGAGGAGTGATGTCTGCATTCTGAGGAGGAACCGCTCCAAAACCCGCTCCACATGAAGTTTGAGCACTGCAAGCCCGCTGCAACAAACGATAAGCTCAAATCCAGGCGCGTAATTACGCACAGCAACCGCCTCTTCCGACATTCCAGGTCTTAAAAAGCATCCAAGGATGATTATACCCAAGGAGCGATAATGATGTCTAGCCATAAGATTTCCTTTTCTATAGCTGATATATTGGATCCCAACAAATTCAACAGCAAAAGAGCAAACGAACTTCCCATCGCTAAGGAGAAGTTAACTGTGCCGGATGCAGAAGGGACAAGTTTGGAATGGGCCAGCGCAGAGGCAAGAGACTTCAGGGATGAGCGCACAGATGCAGGTAAAGAAAACGTCACATATTTTTTCAAATAATTGTATTATTTAAAGTTCAAAATACGCAGAGGTCTCCACAAAAATGAGTAAATGAAACACGCATAAAATAAACTAAAATGAATAAAATATATATTTTTTTGGTTCTTCAAAATGAAATGAATTGAACCTAAAACGCAGGAAATGATTTGATATCAGATTTGCTGTCGTCTCTGGATGACCTTCCCTTAATTTCCAAAGCTGCGTTTCCTTCGGGGGAAGCCACAAAGGCTTGCTCCCAGAGCCCCCGCCTGTGATTGGCACCGGGACAGGCAGGCCAGATAATTGTTTAAATCGTCCCATTGAGGATGCCTCTGCGCGCTTTGATCGATATCCCATTACTGCTTCCTGCATATCTCCCTCCAGCACCTTGCAGGTACAAACCTCAAACCCCATCCATGTCTGATCCTAAATATCGTTCGATTAAAACTTCCTTTTAAATAGATGACATTTATCGATCCCCGCAGCAAATATGAAACTCCATTAGCACGTCACGGCTGGGGTGGCGGAGCAGGATTTAGACGGGATTTCTTTCCGCAACATGACATTTGAAGCGCCAGGCGCTTTATAAATTATTTAAGGATTAGTGACCAAGTCTTCCTTCTCCTCTGAATGCAGCTTTCCGCTCCACTAACCTCTGACCCCAAATCAAATATTTCTTAGACAATAAAAGAAAAAAATATTTGATTTTGTAGTTAAATTTATGATAAGGCTTGTAGAAGCCTTTCACGTTTGTTTTGATTATTTTTAAAGTAGATTTAAATAGGAAAAAAATATATATATTAAGAATCCCCTAGAATTGTCAATTTAAAAAACTCTTATTTAGAATCAGAATTATCCATGCTCATTTAAAAGATTAATTTGCATGGTCAGAGTCAACTTAGCCAATATTGAATAAGTGAAAAATAAATACAACAAAATAAATACGAATGAGTAAAAAATTTTGTGAATAATTTATTTTAGCAGATGAAGGAGTAAGAAATATGGAGGTTCGAGAGCTAGATGTACATTGTGTTGCATGCTTAAAATCTATAAAAGGGAACCTATGTAGATGAGGAAAGGATCAGATTTATAAGACGCTGAGCAGATCCAGTTTCTTTCAGTTTTAGAGCAACATTTTCACACATCAGTCCTTCACTCTAATTACAGGGCTCATTTTTTCTTGATTCACATGATTCAACAACTCATTTTTGTAGGCAGAGAACTCATTAAAGTATTTTATGGGTTATTTTATAACTACCCAAACAAAGATTTATGTTTTACAAAAATGTAACTTTTCAAGAGAGAGCTGAGGCACCGATGTCTCAAGATCCGAACTGCATTTCAATACGTCAGGCCAACTTGACAGCCTTCTGGAGGAGCTCCTGTTTAAGGCAGCCTTTAAAACTTTGTTCTATAAGTGAAAGGCCAGTCAATTCCACTTTGTTTGATTGTGATTGTGTTAAATGAAACTAAAGTGAAACACGCATGACAAATGTTTTCTTGTGTTTTGTTTTTGATAAAACAATTCAATTTGGGTTGGTATAAAAACTCACAACAGTATCCTTTATACCTCAAACGTTTTAATGCAACAAAAATCTGTTGATTATTTTAGGATGTGCAACTGTGACTCTCTTTTTTAAATTCAATGTTTTGTTTGTAAGTTAAATTTTTTATGACATGTCTTTGAGAATCATTGTGGTCTTTTGTGTGATAAGCTATATAAATAGGACATATTCTCTTTGGGCCTGCAATGTGTTGGTCCTTTGCCCCCCATTTCCCTCCTTTGGTGGCTCGACAGACTGGCGACCTGTCCAGGGTGTACCCCGCCTCTCGCCTGAAACGTTTGCTGGAGATGGGCACCAGCACCCCTTCCAACCGCACTAGGGACAAGGGTGTTAGAAGATGGATGGATGGATGGATGGATGGATGGATGGATGGATGGATGGCTCCATTGCGCTAACCTTATTTTGTCTTTTCAGGAGAAGAGACAGGCGATGAGGACCCAGCGGTCCTTCCTGATCCCGTTCTAACGTGTTCCTCAAGCGAGCATGAGGAACACGCAGGCAGGAGAACCGTGGCCACCCCGCGGGACCCATCACCGCACAAGCGGCGACGTGTTGACCAGGCGTGCGCCAAACCGCGACGCGCCAGAACAGCGTTCACATACGAGCAACTGGTGGCTCTGGAGAACAAGTTCCGCGCTACTCGGTACCTGTCCGTGTGCGAGAGACTGAACCTGGCTCTGTCCCTGAGTTTGACCGAAACGCAAGTGAAAATCTGGTTCCAGAACAGGAGGACCAAGTGGAAAAAACAGAACCCCGGGGCGGACAGCACCTTACAGACCGGCTCCAGCTCCCTGGTCAGTGTCAGTCCAAACCCACCATCCTGCAGCTCAGGCTCCGGCGCCTTCCACCAAACTTTCTCCAACTTCAGCTCTGGGAGTGTGATTTTCCACACAGCTGGTGGTGTTCCGCTTTCGTCCACTGGGGGGCTCTTGCATCCCTTTTTGCCAAGTGGATTCGTTCAACCTTATTTTAACTGATATAAGACAAAAGAAGCTGACTCAGACTTTGAGCCAAATCATTTTTGAAATCTTTTTTGTTTTTGTGAAAATATTTTCAGTACTGAAAATATTAATTGTTCATGCTATATTAACTTTTTAAGGTTTCATTGATGTACAGCTAGTTTAAAACATTTATCCAGAGTTTTGAAATGTGTTAATTAAGGATTTAATTACATGAAAATCATGATGATTTATTTGAGTTGAAATATGAACCAATCTGAGTTGTTAGTTCTCACAAAAACCTCTCTGCTCTAGTTGCTAACAAATCCCCCTTCTTGTGTTTTATTGCTCCAACTGCGGCATATCTGTCTATATTTTGAAAACTGACATGTTCCACCTGTATGATTAAGCTAAATGACATAAATGTAACTTTCATAGAACAGTAAAAACATGCTTGTGTGTGTCTGCTTAATACATTGTAAGAACATTTTAAAAAACAAGCTGTTCTGGAAAGACCTCAAAAAACATTTTGGTAAAAAAAAGACATAATGATGATACTTTGCATGGCTGTCCTTGTCTAAGATCTAATTGTCTTATTCGTGGAGCTGATTTATTTCTGTATTAGACATGATAACTTGTGAAAGGAGATCTAATAGTTCACATGAAAGGTCGATTCTATGGGCTTAGCTGCACAGACCCGTGGATTGGGAGTAGTGTCTATCTCCAGTGGTTACCGGGCCAGACGTGAAACACATCCTTGACAGATCACCACTCCATTACAAGTCAATACACACAGTCAGGATAAACAACCATGAATCCTATCACTTGTATATAATATGAATTTATACGTAGGCTCCATGTAGAAGGCTACCAGGCCAGGATTTGAATCCATGTCCTTTACACTGCAAATGTGCAGCCCAGCACTCAACATTCAATTTATGAGAGCAATGTCTCTTCTGACTTTACACAAATTCTTACTTTTCTGGGAGTTATCCACACATTTCTTTGTCAGGTTTTGGAACGTACACTTGCCTATTAACAGAAGTTGTGAATTATCCAATGAAATAGCAGCAACTTTATTCATTCAAACACCTGCATATTCTGAAGAAAATTTGCAGATGCCCAATCTCAGCATTAAAATGATGGAAAGGGATTTAGGTGACTTTTAATCGAGCATGGACGTTGGTGGCACGAGTTGTAAGGAGTGTTTCAAAAACTGGTTGACCTAGTAGGGTTTTTACATATAACCATATTTCATATCAGTGGTCAGGTAAAGAGTAAATGGAAAATAATGAAATAATTAGGCTGCTGTTCATACAGCCTAACTAAAATTTAACAATAATAGATTAGAAAAATGTCACTTTGTCTGATGAGTCAGGATTTCAGCTGTGGAATTCAATTTGTTCGGTTAAATTTGGCATAAATAACATGAAAGTTTGGATCCATCCTGCCCTGTGTCAACAATTCAGGCTGTAGGCGGTAATGTGATTCAGTAGGAGATTTTTTTCTTGACACACTTTGGGCCAAAACAAAACAAACAAACAAAAAAAAACAATATAGCACTACGGAATAAGAAATGCACACAACAACCTTAAAATCCATACATATGTTCAATGTTGACATTTTTAACTTTTCAAAGAGAAAAGCTGCACAAGACAGCACACAAGTAGTCAGGTCTTAAACACAGTTTCAGCTTTAGATGTAGCCTCCTTTGCTGTTTGTTTCATCCAACTGTAAGATGTGCTTACTGACACTCAAAAGGAAAAAAATATATATTTTTTATAATTTTTCTTTTAAAGCACTATAAAGTTGTATAATTTGCAAAACTTGTTTCTTTAAACTCTTTAAAGTCTGAAAAAAACCCACCTAGAATAAGAATTATACTCGTTGGTTTGAGCTTCACCCAAAAGGCAACACTTTGGCCATCACGGGATAAATTCACTTCCATGATACAACCACAGAGTGACGCTGTTTCTTTGCATAATAAAATGTAATTTTTTTTCTCCTCTTTTGTCACAAACAACTGGAGTACAGCTGTGTTCTTTGTGAGGTAGGAATTATTAAGCTCATTATAAGAGAATTGAGCTATTGATTTAGGTTTTATTTTATGTACTCTTGAACCTTTTTATTGTTTTTTTTTGGTTATCGCATATTTGCGTTTAAATGCTTGTTAGGTCCAGCTCTTTCCAAAAGCGTTTACACCATGAGCCTTCCAATGTCCAATAACGGATTGAAGAGAGCTCTGTGAGATGTTTAAAATGTAAGTAATTTTATGTAACCTAATCCCGTTTTAAATGTTTACACAGCTGCTTGTTCTTCATGATGTTGTTGCACCAGTCTTCTCAAACAAACCACTGAGGACTTGACAGAACAGCTGGTAACTACTCACTACTGGATTTAATTACATCAAATAGTAAAAACCCGTTATTGAGTACTTATACCTCCTTGAATACTTGGAACTGTTGTAAAGTGCCAAGAGAGAACACGCTTTGTGAACTGGCAATATATAAATAAATTGGACTGAATTAACTTAAGGGGACGGCCGAAAAAAGCTGGTAGCAGTGGATTTTATTTATGGGTATCAGATTACAAAGTGCTGGATGCAAATACATGCTAAGATTACTTGTAGAATTTTTGTTGTTGCAATTTTTCGTGCTGTCAATTAACAGCATTATATTGTTATATCCCAGGTAATTCCAATTAAATACATTAAAGTTTGCCATAGTAACGTTAAAACATGTGAAAAAGTTTAGGAAGACATTCTGCAAGACACAGTATTTCTCAAGCTTTGTTTGACTGATGCAACATTTTACCCAACAAGCCAACAGAGCAAGACCGACAACAAGAGAGCAACGTTGATCCATGTTGTCCATCAGGAGAGGACTGGCCGATTTCAAACCTGTCAGCCAGCATCATTAGCTGACATTTTGGCAGTGTGTTGTGCTTTCATTTGTTTGACTCTCTGGTCTAGGAAGGCACCTTTCTCTATATGTTGAGAAGGTGAACATCCTGCTAATGGAGGTACAGTTTCTGGAGGGCAGACAAAAGTCTCCTGATATCACTCTGATTGTTAGATGGGTGTCAAGAAGCTTTAAATTGGAAGGAATTTTCTCACTTCTGTCAAAACTCGAAACATGTCTTCACGTCACTGAGGAGCCAGCATTCTTCCCCCCTCCCCATTTCTCTCCTACATTCCTGACTCTTTCTATTTGTATCAACCCATACGTGCTTTTGCATACTATCTTTGCAAAAGCACACCAACTCACAGAGTCAGTAAAGCAGTAAATATATAATATCCCTCAGATGGCGCTCTCAGTTTTATACTGGCGCATGTAAATGTCTGCCCTTTGGTTTAGGGATATTTTTCACTCGCACAAAGTCTGGAATGCAGAAGATTTGACATCCTGATCAATAATCTTCGAAATCACACCATACTTTGGCTTCAGGCAGCTCTGACATGACAATATGATGAATAATTTTGCAGTGTGTTTGAGGGGGTCATATGGTCTTGGCGGAAAAGGTGCTTATTTAAAATTCATGTTTCAGTGACTCTGCAGAGACAAGGTCACTACCAGGTCTGTGATGCATGCATGCATGTGGGTGTGTTTGTGTACATGTTTCATGTTTTTTTGTGTATGCGTCTCAGCCGCCAGCGCATGGGAGGAAAATTCCATCTGTAGCCCTCGTTCTCTGTACTTACCCGAGATGCAGGCTTGAATAAATAAAAGTGAGCAGAGGATTTCCTGGTGTGTGTGGATGTTATCTTCAGCTGCGGTGGTCCACAGGGGCTGGGCTTTTCTCTATGGAGGATCACAGGTCACAGGCAAACAGAAAATTGTACAGAGAGAAGAGTAAAAGTGCTTTGGAGTGAAAGGGTGAATAAAGTTTAAAGCTGCATGCAAATACCAGGAAAAGAGTCTGGCTTGAATGGCCCTTTGGGTCCTGAGAATCGTGCAAACCCAAGACTTTTAAACTGCTGGGGTCCACACTGACGGAAGCCTTGAATAAAACCTATCACTTACTTTATAACAAAAATCAAGTAAATATCATGTCTTAAGGCTGCATTAACATATTTTATTGATACTCCCACATCATCTTGCTTCTTAAATACGCAATATTGACAAATGTTGAATCAATGCAAGAAAAAAAAACATGCGGAATTGGAGCTTATTATGTGACACTTTTGTTTCACCATAGAAATGGAGGACCTGCAGTCACGAATTTGAACTCTTATGAATAATAAAAATTACAATGTACTGGCTTGTTGGGGGCACTGTGGATCTTCTGCACACTCAGAGAAGCAGAAGGAACTAATAGTTCAAAAGCAACATGCCAGATTACAGTTTGCAAATGAACTCATTGACAAAGAGCTTTCCACTTTTGATGATTTTCTGCTTATGCCGGTTGACAGTAATATTACAATATTATCTCAGACCAATAAAAAAAAGCATTTTTAATGCTGAATGTAAGCTTAATGAAAGGTATATTTAGCGCCTGCTTATGTGTAATTTTCAAAACATACTTTTAACTTAACAAATGAGCCTCATGAGAAAGCACATTGACCATTCACACTCACAATGGATACACACATTGGTAGACATCTTGGGGTTAAGTGCCTAGCCCAGGGGTTCACCTTCCAACTGCAAGATGACAACTTTACTAAACATGTACATGACAGTGGAGGACAAAACACCAATTCAATGAATTCAATGTTCCTCTTCAGAGGGTTTTCACTCTGTTGTCATGGAAACATTACCTTTGTCACTGCAACCTGACCTACAAAGGGAAGAAATACATAAACTGCAAGTTCCTCATAGACAAGCAGCATAAAATGCATCCACATATCGTACATAAAAGAGAACTGTAACTAATATGAACTAATTTGTGTACATTGTTGCAAGCTGTAGAGCAGAAGGTGGCACCATCACATAGATTTGTTCTACAAACCAAGATGGCAACAGTTCAGATTTTTGCTCCTACGCCTCTGCCGCATATTTAAAAGTCTGATTCTTTCTCTCTGTACCGTGCAGTATGTGGGCTGCATTGTCCTGCTGTTTGTGCTCTTATTAGGGTGAGTAAACACTAACTTCACTATGACATATTACTTGGGTTATTGAGGACAGTTTATGAAATAAGGCATGTTTCTAAAAAGCTTTAGAATATGATCATCCTGGCCTTTATTCTCTCTTGTTTTAGTTTTTCAGCACTTCATGTGAGTAAAGAATAACAATCTCTCTTGAAGACTTTCAAAGGAACCCCAGGTTTTTACTTTAGCATGTCAGTTCTTGCCAGCTTTCAAATAAATCTGAACTCTTTTATATCAACCTATATTGCTCTTTGAATGAATGGTTACAATGCAGACACATAGAAGGACATGGGTATCTTCAGAGTAAAAGCTTATCCTCTAGACTTTGCAGATTTCCTGTTAAAGTTTTTGACATCCCTCTGAGATGTTTGTGGCTCATCTCATGCATACCCCAGCACAACAGGGGAACAGTTAAAGCATCAGGAGATAAAACTGATTTCTTCAGTGACCAGGCAGCATTAGGCTCAAAGCATCAACTTGTAATGGTTTGTTGGTCAGCTATAAAAAGTGATTAAATTGAGCTAGCATCGCAAAATGAGATAGAAGCTAAGCTCTACAGCATCTGTAAGCTAAGAAACCTCAATAAACTGTTTATTATATGCATTTTTCAGAAGAACCACATGAAAGCAACAGCAGTTCACCTCCCTGAAGCCAAATGCGTATTCTTCCAAATCCAAACACTCCTTTGCATAGCCTGCAGTCTATCTTCATTTTGGCATTTACAAGAAAAATGCAACAAAATGAAATCACCACGTTAGTATCAAGTAAACATTCTTGTTTCTGTATTATGATGACATCATGCAGTGATTCTCAAATGTCTGCACACACTAACTGTCAGCAAAAAAATGACAGATAATCTCAAAAGTATTTAAACTTTCAACGTGCCATATTTTTGCTGGGGCCAGTGGGGTTAAAAACAGAGAAAGACAAAGAAAAGAGCTTCAGTAACAAGTTTTCGTAAGAGTGCACACCCTTAGCACCAGAGAGAGTTAACATGTCCATCCAAATCGACAACACAATTTTAAGAAAGCTAAGTGTTGTAACGACTTGTCCTGAGTTCAGAGCAAAAATTAGTCTGAAAATCCAGAGAAACCTAAGCAGCGCTATGGACAAGAAATATTCTTACCATTTCACATATTTATAAACTCTATGCAAGGCAGTTGTTATCAATTTCTTGTTTATTATGTGGATAAACTGCCATCACAGAGGACTGAAAATGGTTTTCAAGTCAAAGTGCGCATAAAGCCTCGAGTTCGACCAGGAATGAGAACATTTAAGCAGCTCTTTCTCTGTTTTTATATTTTTTCCCAAATAAATGTGCTCTTTAGCTGGTATATAAAGCATTTATATCAAATTAAAGTTATTTTAACAGGGTTGTAAAACTTAAGTCTTTATTTTGTTTTGCTGTCTAAGCAAAATATGACCTGACTTCTTCAAGTCATCTTTTCCCAGCTGTATTGACTTTTTTTATGCATTATTTATAGCATCCTTTTAATAGACCAATTATGGTGCGATAGTTGAAATGTCTCTGCAAAGAGAAAGCGCATTTCTAGGATAAAACCTGATTTATATCTGTGCAAATAGACCAGAGTAATAGCGATTTGGAAACTTGAGAATGAGTTTCTTTTTCCAGGGAACTTTTTGGAAAAAGTCCCAGTGGAGGTTTTGCACAAGAAAGTCTGGAAAATGCATGTTCTCTGCGAATGATGTCTTCAATTAAGCTGCGGCATGCCGTGCTATTTAAGCCGGACCAATCCATGTTTCCCCTTCCCTCACAAACCATTTGACTTCACATGTTGTATTCTGTGGATGTGGGCCAAGGCAGACATGCTTATGATTACATGAGTTCTGGCAGAGGAGTTGAGCAGCAGATAAAAGTTGATTTTCCAAGGAAGAAACTTGAGTCAGTGGGTGAAATGAAGGGAAAATCCAGATGCTTGATTTCACTAAGCCTTTAGTGAATTCCTAAACTAAAAACTGGTTCTTGAATGCTCCATCTTAAAACAAATGTACAGTCGACCCTTTAATATACTCAGCTTTAGCTACTGGATATTTTACTGCTGTTCTGACCCCACTGTAACACGAAAGAGCTTTATTATCAGTGTGTCAAAACAATTGGGTAAATCTGGGTTTTGACATACTCTGTGGTCAGAGAGTAGCAAATCTCTTGCAGTTTGTGGTTAGGCTTTCCCTCAGCGGCTTTATGTATGATTTTATCCTCTTCTTCCCAACTCTACCAGCAGTGTTGCTTCACACTGAATGCATTCCAAGGTCATCGGCGCAAAGGAGCACAAAGAGTTCAGCAGCCTAGTAATAACACAGAGAGAGAGTTGTCAATAACACACTTTGTGAGAGTCAAGAACCGCAAGGCTGGATGACACAGTCTGTCCTCCCTTATTCACAAGTGGAGAAACTGCTCAGGCATTCGGGACGGTGACAGGTCAGTCAGTGTGTTGAAATCCAGGCAATCAGCAGTGAGATTGTTTGTGCACTGTGCTTTGCCAGGAAATATAGAATATCTTGTGCAAAGTCGAATTCAAGTTACGCGGTGTGCAAACAGGCAGGAATCTTTCTCACCACCTCAGTTACTTTGGAGTCTTTGAGAAGTAAACAGATTAGGTTGTGAAACTGTTCGCATTTTGTCTTGTTACAACCACAAACCTCTGTGTACTTTGAAATGATTTTATGTGACAGGCTGATAAGTGAAGAAAAAAGGATGCATGATTTCCAAACTGTTTTGCAAATAAAAAAAAAAAAGTGTGTTGTGCTCTATTACTTGTTACCACTGTGTAAATACTACATAGAACCATCATTAGCTTTAGTTATAACAGTAAATGTATGACAGGGCTGTTTGGTTTTAAGGTGAACCCAAATACAGAGAAGAAGAGGCAGCAAGTAGGTGATGAAAGCGTCATGAAAATGATTATCAAAAATGTACAAAAATCACAGGGAAAACAGGGAGCCAGAGCAGAACAAAAACAGGAGCCAGCAAGGTACTGATAGGGAAATAAGTACCTTGCTTATTTCCCCATCAGTACCCATATAACAGGAGGAACAAGCTAGGAGTGAGAAGGGAGAAGAGGTGTATATATAGAGAAAGTAACACAGGGGGCAAAGGAGAGTACACTGGGTACTAGGAAATGAATCTAGCATAAAATAATAAAAACATAGCCCCATAAAAAGTTATAGTGGGACGAATTTGTTTTAGAGGATCTAGTGCTCACTAAGTGTTTCCACTTAACATTCTCTAGTTGGTGGGCAGACTGGTTGCTTCCTCGTTGAAGCTCTCCTTTAGACTTGTGGCTTCTTAACTGGAAAACCTCTGTTTTAAGGCATTGCAAGGAAAATCCGTGCCTGGAACCTCTTTTTCCAAAGGTCAGACTTGAGAGACAGCTTCTCCAGCAAATATAAGTTTCTCTTGTTTCATTACATGTTAGTATGAGATCGACCAGAAGGACTCTGCGAATCGTTGCAACTTATAGATCCTACAGCCTTCCAGACTGGAGATCCGCACACAAGAAACAGCAGCTGAACAATCACCAACCTTAAAAGGTTATTATTTTATCTCTGGATTAGCAAAATCTGAAGAAAAAAAATTTATTAAATGAGAACAATATAAATATTCTTATATTTATTCTTGACTCTCTGGAGCAAAGTTTCACATAGTGAAAATCAAAACATCTGATGTGGCTGGAAAACCTTTGGCGTAACCTTTAGAGTCATTCAGAATGAAAACCTGTGAAACATCTGCGACGATCAAAACAAATTCACCGACTGTTAACACCCAGAGACGCACAACTGGGATCCCAATCAATTTACCAAGAATTGACAGCAATTACACTCATGCTCTCATGCACATGGAAACACTCTAAAGGGAGGCAAGTTTATTCAAATGTGACTTATCTTTATTTAGCAGCAGCAGATTCCCAGGGCGCGCTCTTTCACGTGTCAGAAAGGAATCATTTTGCCTCTTTAAAGCAAATGGTTGGAGCTCCAAAGATTTATATGGCGGCAGCTTTTAACATTTCATTTCACCTTCCTTTATTTTTCTGTTTACTCCCTGCAAGAACCAGATGTCATGACAAATGAGAGTATAGTCCGCTCGAGACAAGAGAATTAATTTCCTTCCTGTAAAGAAGAGAAAATGTGTCATCGACTTGAGAGGCCTGTATTATATGGGATGTGCACTCCAAGGTTTCCATTTTTTGCAAGACAGCTTTTTTGCCTGTGCCAAATCTATATTTGCTGATAAGGCAAGAATGTATTTAGGTTTGCTGTTCTTTAGCATGATACATAAAATTCATGCCTAACGTCAAAAATAATGTGCGTAGATGGAGATCATTCAGGGCATGTGAGGAATACTTGATCATCTATGAAAGAAAAACAAAAACATCTGAGAGTGGGATTCTTTGCCACAACGTGTGGGAATTGCATTGTTTTAACCAATGGATACAGTTTAGTTAATGAGAAAGCATGCGTGAACATGGGCCTAGACCTGATCAATTTTAACACTTTTTTTTAGAAATCATGTCTGTAGGCCCCACTCATATAATAAGACTGATGACAAGTAGAAATGCACCAATATGACAATTTGGATTGACATCAATATCCAATATTAATAATGCTGCTGTGGCCGAAAACCGATATTTGCCAATTATATATTATATCATAAATATTTCTCTACCATTTTGAAAACCTTAAAAGGAACTAGCAGAAACAGATGGCATCAAGATGAAAATAAATATTGGCTGTTCATATCAACCTAATTTTATTTATTGGACTGATACAAGTTTGTTTAAAAATGACTAATGTTGGCCGATACTGATGTGCCGATATATTGTGCATCCCCAATGAAAAGCAATGAAAAAAATATCTTAGCTGTCTTTATTATCATGTATTGAGTCTTTGGGTAACAAAGAAATATAGACATCTCACAAAGATGGCCAAGTTCAGCAAAATAACAGCTTGTGAGCTGTCTTTAAGAATAAAGTAGAAAAACATGAAAATTTGGTATATGTTACATTTTTGAAGCCATTATGGATTACTTATTCTTATTCTTATTAAACCAATCTGTTTTATAATTTTACCTTTTTGTCTTTCTTTTGGTTTTGTTGTTTTGTTTGTATTTCCTTCTAATTCATGGGAAGCACTTTGAGCTGCCTTGTTGCTGAAAATGTGCATTATAAATAAAATCACCTTATTTTTCCTTACCATGTCCAAACCAAAACTCTAAATTCGTTTTCTTTTAACACACTGGTTGTATAGTTTGGGGCAGGATATTGACCAAACCACTTTAGCATATGCCCTTGCACCTATGAAGAGAAAACATAATTCTTCAGATCAGGATTCCTTTTTTTGATTGGTTTGTGATCGAGTTCTGTTGCTCATGTGTCCACTGTCGGCACCTTTTGCCCACCCTGCAGTCTATGGCAAACTATGATGTACTGCACACTCTCTCAGTGTTCAGCTAATAAAGTTTGCTGGAGCTCACCAAAGATAAAACCTGGACCAGTGTGAGAAAGCGTCTCCCCAAATAAACTTTAACAAGCACCCTTTTCTCATCTAGTACTTTTCAGGATGAGTGCATAAGTTCGTTATGAAAAAAAATAAACATAGATTTATTTATCTTCATTTTTGTGCGTATTTACTTTAAAATATTCACCAGCATGAACCTAAAGGTTTTGGAGTAGCAGCATCAAAATCTGTCTGCTTCTCGATGAAAGACTGCATTTCAAACATGAAACCCATTCACTGAAAGCTTCCGTATTATTATTAGATGTTCCGCTTGTTCTTCCTACGCTGCTCCTTGCGCCCTCCCCGCCTCTCCCGCTCCGCTCCCCCCGCGCGCTCTCTCCGCCTCCCCTCCGAGCTGCGCGCGGCAGACCTCGGAGCGCGCAGTCTGATAGAGACGCTCCTGACGTCGCTGCTCGTTTCGCCGTTTCACCGCACGAACACGGATCGCGCTGAGGACAGGCGGACTGTATCTTAACCGTCAGTTAATCGACTCAACTCCAATGTGAGTATGTTCTTGTTTTAAATCACGAACACGGACAATGTAGATATTTTTTCCCAGCTTAAATTTGGAGTTTTGATTTTTTCTTTTTTTTTTCTTTTTGAAGGGGTTGGGGGGGGGGGGGGGGAACAAAAACATTAAGTACCTGATTTTTAAAATGGTTACCCGATTACTTTTTTTATTTTTTATTTTTAATATATTTGTTATTTAATAAGTTATGAGTAGAAAGGTAATTTTTTGTATTTAGGTGATTAAGCCTGAGGGCATTAAATGTCACCTAGATACTGCGTCGTTGCAAACTGATCAAAGGTGAGCTACTTGCCTCCGGTTCTGTTTAAAAGCAAATCCTGGTTGAACTGTTTCCAGTTGTGAACAGCTGGAGAATATCTCTGTGACATTTCTCCAGGGGGTAGACTTACTGGAGTTCTGTAACACGCAAACAGCTCTGTTATGAGTCAATCGTAAGCAGTGGACATGTGTGTAAATCTAAAGTTTATGGCTTGGCAATATCCATTTTTAATACTTTCCTACACATACACACATAAAAACTAGATATGTTCCTGTTGTTTCTGTATTATCCGTGTGTCATTTTGGACATATGTGGTGTTCTTGTAAATTCTAAAAGTGTTTTATATTTATTTATTAATTTTTTTTTACAATAACAAACAACTGCTATTCTTTGCCCAAATAACATTATGGAACAAAGCGATCCAAGTAAATAACCTTCATCCGGTCTGAAGGGCCCAGTACGGTCGGGTCGATGCCACAGTTGATGCACGCTCACGTGGTTGCGGGACGTTTGTTTTCGCACACACCCTACCGAGCCTAGCTTCTCTGAAACTCTTCCCACTACACCATCCATCAAGGTGCTTTATCATAATGTGTGGTTTACAACAGTGTAGTAAACACAGCGATCATGGAAAGAAGAACAACTATTATGAGTTCACAAGTTTGGAGAAGGAGGAGGAAATAATGACTGACGAGCTGCAGGACATCAGATACTTTCCGTGTTATTGGATGCCAAAAAAACAGAACTTCTCACCAGAACAGAGCAGGGGGAGCTCAGTGTCTTGGTCCAACAGTACGCCCTTCTTCAAGGCCTCAGACAATTGCTCCTTAAAACTATCCACCCTGCTCTCTGAATATACTGGTAAAGTTCTGACCAATCACATAATACCTTCGCCTGGACAGGGGGCCGAAAAGTTCACCAAGGAGTTGTGACAAGACAAGGTGACGATAAGAGGCTGAGAACAAAACTATAAAATTTTTGTCGCACAACTGCAACAACTGCAGAGCCATTGAGCAATGAAAAAAACCTAATGCTTTTCAAATGAATTCCCTACCCAAAGATATTTATATCGCTTTAATGTTTTTGAATCAGAAAATATTCATATTTTTGTTGTTCTTCCAAAGGTTGATCTTTAAACTTTAGCTTATTCAGCATCCATCCCCTCGGGCTCCAAACTTTACAGTTAAATATATCAGATGCTCTACCCTGTATATCCAGTCAGCATTGCTTTTGCTTTTTTCTACTTATTTCTCCTTTTGTCTCTACTATATTAACTACATTAGACTCTGCAACATTTTTTTGCCAGATTTTTCCCACGATTTCCAGTTTGCCAGAGTCTCCCATCATCCATGACTAATAGGCATGCCTTTCTGGTACAAAAATCTGATTGTGTGTGGGGGAGCCACACCTCAGTTGCAGTCAGTCGAACATGTTTCAATATTTAGAACTGAGTCTGGATACCAGCTGGTTGTGTGAAATAAGCACTAAAGAATCACAGGTTGTGGCAACAAAGATATTTTTTAAGTCTTTCACATGACTAAAAAGTAAACAAGTTAAGGCTGAAAATAGAAGTGGAATAGAATAATGCATTGATAGCATAAGCGTGGCAGTGTGACTGTTTATTTCTATGATTTATACTCATTGCAGTCACTCTACTAAACACCAGATGTCGACGTTGAGCAGAAAAGCCAGGGATAAAGCAGGAATGGAGGCACCAGAAGAAGAAGAGATGGAGGGAAATCCTACCTCTTTTATATAAAAAAAGAGATAAATTTATGAATATTTATTATGAATTTATTATGAATAGATACATATCAATACACCGAAACTTATCTTTGCATTTTTGGACACAGTGAAAGGGATACTTGTGCATGCCAGAAAACAAATGACTTATTTATACTTGTTTACAAGTATCGCGTAGCCTATCAAATGTATCTTCATATAGTGTTTCTGTCTGACCCTGTAGTCACTTTCTCTCTCTTCCTCTTCTGTTGAACGGCAGAGCGGAGGCCCTGACAGGTAGGCAGGTGACCTTTACACAGTCCCACCATTCTGGACTTCCAGTTCAGCTTCTAAATCACTCAAGTTGCCTATTTACTGACAGCTTGAGAGGGAAAGAGTTGGCCCTTAATGTTATGGAACTGAGAGACAGATCCAGTGGGGGAAGTTACAGCATCTGTTCACAGTTCATAAGTCTTCACACACCTAAGTTAAACTTCAACTGCACCTAGCCCTGCAGCATATTTGATCCGCTGGGTGGAGAGCCTTTACACAGAATTTGTGGAACAAATGCCTAAGCTGAAAAACTGTCAAAGCAGTGCTTCTCTTGGCAGGGCCTTGTGTAGAAAGGCTTAATTAACGGGGGGAGCTATGATAAGGAAGAAGGAATAAGTTGTGCCAAATTAGATTATTTGGGCTGGATGCTGTGGTCCACCATAAATGAAAGTAAGAGATTCTGTGAAAAAAAAAAAAAAACATTCATTTGGTGCTGGAATGTGGGAGGGATGAGTGATTTAGAAACATTATGGCAATGTCCCAGAGCTTCTATTTCAGGACAGTAAGTTTTTACCAGAGATTACCAATAGCTGTGGCGTATCGCCGTCTTATTTCAGATATGAACACTTTCACAAAATAATTTAGAAAACAATTTGCAGTTTAATTAAATTATATGTGATATCTGAATGTTTTTATGATTATTTGATCTTATCAATCATCAAAGAAAAGCTGAAATGCAATGGTGAAGACCATGGGTGCTGTGTTTATGGGGCTGAAATCTAAGAGTTTTACGAGTCTAAGAGTTTTTTTATGCATCTGTAGGGTCACATTTTGCAGCACCATTTCTCTAAAACATCATGGGTTTTATTTGCTTGATTTTATTTAAATTCAGCTGACGTTTCAAATTGTTTAAGATAACAAAGATAAACTATCTTGAATAAAACTGCATGTACGATTAAGTCATTTCATACTGGTTAAATTAGAGGTGCTAATTTAACCAGTGGGAGGGGAGCAGTTCAAATTTCTTTGCCAGATTGTTAAATGATCCATAAATATGGAATAGCATCCACTAAATGTTGTGAATTCCACACTTTTGTTCCCAATACACATTCAGGGGAATCCCATTACTTTAAAATCTGCACCATATCCCCTTAATTTCTTCTGTTTTAGATGTTAGAATTGTGAAGATCTTTCATTTATAATTCTTGTTTATTTTACACTTGGTTCATTTAGCTTCTGCTCTATTTTTACCCAAAGTTCTTTGAGACATTGCCTTATAGAAAAGACTGTTAGTGTATTATGATCAAAACTAACATTTTTAAAAAAACAGGACAGTCCTCATAAATCCACCATTCTGCACTGCCCACCCAGACTGACACAAGATCTACCATATGTATTCACCCAACACTTTCCCTTTACCTCTAACGTAATGTTTCGTTTAAAGTTACGCAGAACCAAATGCCACATGGCTATAACAAAAATATTTGAATGCTTATGTATAAACTGACATGCACAGATGCAAAATCTACTTCTACTTTTACAAACACCGTATCTGTGCTCCAGATGTCACTGTGGACTGTGGTTATAAATAGTTAATATGACCCTTTGTATGGCTTGTGTCCATTTTGTTGAGACTACTTTTGTGCTTCAATAGCCAGCTAGTTCAATAGTCTGAAAATCTACACTAAGTTTTTTTTTTTTTTTTCTCTTTGTGGAGAGTGAAAAGAGATTGGAGCAATAATCCAGCACGGAGCGATGGATTAAGGTGGTTTCCTGAGCTGTTTGTGCTCTCAGGGCAGTTTGAGATTTCCTGTTAAAAAAACAAAACAAAACAGGATTCTTTATTTTGTTTCTTTCACATTACATCAACTTTTGATGTATTTCCTGTCCACACATAAAATATTTTATGATTACCTCAGTTTCCTCATCTATCTTTGTTTGACCAGTCTTCTTTCTTTTAGTGGCGTTAGAAATTTTGTTTTGCCTCCCATTTCCATGGTCTGCAGCCAAGCTTCCGTCACACAATGTACTGTAACGGATCAAGATGTGCTTACATAGTTGTAAACATATGGACATGATTTAAACATTTTTCAAGTGAGGCAGGGGAGGGTATGTGTGTGACTTTGCAGAGTGCTGGCTCTTGATCTTCTGTTTAACTAACAAAGATCTTCATGAAAAACCCTTCACATTCTGAGAGGTTTCAGTCCTACCGTTTTATGATGCATAGTGAAGGTAAAATTTTGCACCTCTACATGTCCTGCAGCATTTGTGTCGGCAAATCCTCATTATCAGTGCCATTTTTCTGCTGTCTAGGAAGGATGAGATGTGCATCATGTTATCATCAGTGCAAGATAGAGGGTCAAATATATAATGAGATTGCTCGTGTCCATTTTTTCCCCCGTCTGCATACAATTAATCGTCATGCAGGACTTTAACTTCCTATTTAATGTCATAGCTTGCACCCATCTTAACAACCAGAACATATACTGCTAAATTAATTGTCAAACTTATGTCCATTGTCAAGAACTATGAGTATATTCTTCCTTTCCTATGCAGAGTACACAGGAGAGCCAAACCGATATCGATCGTTAGTTTAATTAAATGGCCAGTTCCAAATCTCAGCTTTAGAGTCTGAAGATCCACAGCTGATTAAAAATAATGAGGACCATCATTTTTCTATTTTACAGTTGCAAGCTACTGATATGATGTTATTACTAATAATTAAATGCAACCACAGTTTGTGACGTTTGATGAAATAATACAGGTCTATAGTTCAAAAACAATCCAATTAGGCCCGTCTACAGCTGAAATCATAGTTTGCAAACACTATATAAAAAGACATGAATTTTTTTCACACTGCCTGATGTGAAATCAGAATAAACTGTTCTACATTTAGGTCAATTAGGATTACCAACATTTTTTCCTAATTGCTAAATGCCAGAATAATGAGAGATAATTTTTTGAGGTTATTTTTACTTATTTCTTCAAAAGTCAAAAGTTTAAAAACACTTCATTAGTATTGGTACCATAGTCTTTAAACTGTATGACTTGGGTCAAATGTATTTGCTTTCCTTCCACAAGTTTCTCAAAATAGTTGGCAGGAATTTTGGCCCATTTCTCCTGACAGAACTGGTGTACCTGAACCGTGTTTGTATGTTGCCTGGGTCACACACGCATTTTCAGCTTTGCACATTAAGGCTTGATAGGATTCAGATCAAGGCTTTGTAATGGTCTCTCCAAAACGGTGACTTTGGCATCCCTCTAGAACATGATATTAAGGCATTTATATTTAAATTAGGCTATTCAATTTGAGGATAGTAAGGGACAAAGATGAAAAAATGGGAATAAAGGCTTGAAAATCAGAAGGGTTGTTGTTCCACCAGAACAGTGACCAGAAAATGGCTGGTTGCCACTATGAATACTTGATTCAGCCACAAAGATTTTAGCCGCATCCAGAACAAAATGGTCCCAAAGTCATGGCAGCAAAGAAATAACCAAAAAACTAAAACAAAACAAGTCCTGTGGGGAAAAAAAAGGTGCAATGCAAAAAACAACTCAAAAAATATGAATGAAGTGCACATGAAGAATAGTGTTCATGTATGTAATATAGAAAAATAAACTACTCAATATAGTGTGTGTATTAACTTGAGTTCTTAAAAGAATATTGTCAAATAATTAATTTGTTGCTTTACAGTGTTGAAGTTATATAACATAATGCCCTTAAGATTTTGTCATTTCTATATCTTTAGAATATAAAAAAATTCAAGTGAAAATGTTCAATTTAATATAAAAATAAAATAGTTGTTTCTCATTCTGGCTTTCTCTTGACTTAGATTTCACATCAATTCAGATGCCAAGTCGTTATAGGACAACATTATCGTTTAATGCACAGGAGTGCAACGTTTTATTTTGTTTTAGGTTTTTGATGTGACTTTACCTCATTCCTCCCATCTTTTTTTTTGCCTCCTTTTAATGTATTTCCTGTCCACACAGATCAATTTTCATACTAAATAAACCCCGGGGTTATACCTCATGCTCATTCTTATAATGCTCATCCCTCCACCCACCATTTTGTATTTTCTCTGAATCTATCCCCCTGCTCTTTGTGCTTTGTTAAATAAAATATTTTTTCTGATATTTTAGTTAGCTTTGTTTGTAGGATGTAAAGATGTTGAATTTAGGATTACAATCAGAGACACCTCCATTGTAAAAAGTTGAAGTATTCTGTGCCATTTTAAGGAGGGCATTTCTGTCCACTGATATTTCATTAAATCAGGTCCTTAGTACCTCCAGAGGGATCAGAAATAAGTTCTCCTCCCAAGCCCAGCAGCTATCCACATAGGCATGAGGATATTAGCATGGATTCCTGATAAATCTTCCCTGAGCTAACCCATTATGACATCTGCAGATGTGTATAACCACTTTCTATGTGACTTTTCATAACTTTTATCAACCTCCTTATCACATATGAGTTCAGATCTGGCTTACGTAACCCAATCATTACAGTTATCTCTCATTTAAAGTCAAGAAAGAAAAGCACTGAGAAAAAAAAAAAACAAATTTAAATTGAACTTAATGTTGTATTTTAGATATTACTAAAGGTCTGAATGATATAAAATGCCTTCATGCAATATTCCAAATGCTCCAAAAGCTCCACGTCTCTTAATTTTAGGCGATACTTATATATGAGACCGATCTTTCCACCGATCTTATCTGCCTTTTCAAAAATTTGAAAATCGGCTACTGTTCCCTTGAGGGCTCAGAGGGCTGACTGACAGAGCCGCCCACCACGTCACAGCTGCATGTGTTTGATAAACAATTGTCACCACGATGTTGCTAATTTGGGGACATTATAACTATATTTAACAACCTTTTTATTAGCTGCAAATGACTCCTAACTGTATGATGGGCATTATGTATGCTGTTCTTTTTTTAAATAACTGTGGTGATATTTTTTGTGTTCCAACAAAACAAGAGGATAATTTACAGTTGTGATGAACAAATACATAGAGCCAACTGAATCACATAATCCATAAGCTCAGAAGTGTGCAAGTCAACACAAATATGTTTACTAATGACTTAAAAAGTAAATATAAAAAAATTATATTTAAAGTTATTACACTAAAAAAGTTTTTTTTTTTAATTCTACTTCTCTTTGCTGAAGTTTTCAAAAGATCGTATGGACATTTTGCTTCTTTTTGATATACAGACTTAGTGGAGATAAATTGACATCCTCCTGTATCAATACCAAATTTAAGCCTCATTGTTATAAAACGTTGACCTTTCAGATTTGCAGTGTAAGACACTTCATAGGTCTTCATAGGTTTTGATAATGGGGTGTTTTCAGTTTTGCATTACAGAGCAAACTACATTTATATTCTTGAATCTCCTACTACTGAGCCAGGCTTTGCGGGCACTGTACAGCCCTCTCCTTTAGGGAACTGGTCCTTACATAGCAGACCACACACACTCTGCAGGTTACCTCAAACATCTTTGGTGTGACTCCTGTTACAGAAATGTATGATTTTAAATGCCAATACTAATGCACATATATAAAATGTCTTTAAATAAAACTTTTAAAAATATTCCCCTCCCTGTTTGTGGCCTGAAGGAAGATTATTGAAGCACTTTTAGGCAGCTAATGTTGCTTTTTGGTTTGAAAGCCATACATTTAACACCTGTTTCTGTTCTACAGGAGGAGCTTATTTGCTAGTGATGGATCGACATAAAATGAAGACAAATGAGGATGCGTGTGTAAACACAAACACTTCTATGGAAACCCTACCTTTTTGAGGAAATGTTTCCCTGGCTTTCTTTGCCACATGTCTGCTGCTCCACTTCTGTGTCAGCATGTCTCTAAAACACAACAAACATTGGAGCCACACACACAGCGACTACAGCTACAGGCCCCACAACTTGCCCCTGACTGACAACTTTGGGAAAAGATCCATCAGGACATTTGTGGACTTCAGGCACACAAACATGCCTGAAGGTCTGGACATAAAAGGTTTCCCACTGTTGTGTTTAATCAACTTGACATGTGTCTCGAAAGTCAAAGTAGTTAGCTTCCTTGTGGGCTTGGTGCTGATGTTTCTCATCATGGCTTCGTACCTCCTGATGTGGGACAGAAAAGGACTTCTGCTCTCTGCCTTCCCCCATCCTTTCAGACCCGTGGTTATCATGACCAGTGCAACAACTGCTGAGGATTCGCCTGACAGGAGCTTTATAGATGTGAAAACTCTGGTAAAGATGATCAACTCCAATGAGCAGAACATGTCCAGGAAGGTACCTGACGAAAAGGACGTCATCAACACAGACCCACGTGTAAGTCTGAGAGACTTTTTTTTATGTACATTAGCCAAGTAAATGACTAAAGATGTTGTTAACATTATAGGAGCAGACTGCACAGAGCCTTGTGAATGTATTCTTGAACCTTTTCACAATTTGCCATGTTACAGGCACAAACCTGAGCATATTTTTGTGTTTTTTATGTGATTGATCAACAGAAAGTAGATGGCGATTCTAAAATCAAAGGAAAAGTACACGTTTTTTTTTTTTTTTTAATTCAGAAATTATGCCATGAAATGGTTTTCAGGACTCAAACATCAATACTCTTGTAATGTTTTGGTTCCAGATTTGTTCACGTAGATACTGAAATGTTTGCCTATCTGTCTTCACACAAAACAGTTCAGTCTCAGTCATGTTGGCTGGAGAGTGTTTGTGAAGTTGAATCTTTGACTCATACCTCCGATTCTGAATTGGTTCGAGGTCTGGACTTTAATTGAGCCATGGTAACACAACAAGATGTGTCAAACTAGTTATTACATTGTACTTCTGGAATCATGTTTAGAGTGAATATCTTGCTGGAAGGTCAACCTGTACCCAGACTCAAGTCTATTATAGCCTCTACCAGGTTTTCTTCCAGGATCACCCTGTATTTAGCTCCAGCCAGAATGCTACCACCCAAAAGTGTGTCAAAAAAGTTAAAATTTCAACTCATCTGACCTGACCACCTTTGAAAACTACAAATGAACTAACGAACTTGCTTATGAATTTCTTTACATCTTCTATATAAAAGGCAAATTTGTGGCGTGCAAGACTATCTAGAAATTCCCATCTGAATCTTTTAGCATCACCATGGGCCTCTTGGCTCCTCCTCTGGTTAATTATCTCATTGTCTTGACAAAATGTGTTAAGCGTTAAAGGAATATGAAAACTTTTGCAAGGAACTGCACTCAGCATTTGGTAAATCACAGCAGTAAGCAAATACTCGACAGCAGCTTCACGTTGGAATAATCTCTGCAGTAAATATTTGTTTGATGAAGCTTATAATGACCTGTTTTTCTAAGCGACATACACTTTCTAAGTGTTGGTTTAGGCTTATCTGTAATACCCTCTGGTATAATATGCTAATGCTTTTCTGCTCATTACAGCCTCATTATAGGTTTCCATGTACAACCCACACTATTGCAGTGTTTGTAGAAATACCAATGTAGATGTTGCAACACGTGTGAGTCATTAAGTTAAATATCAGTTTGTGCTATGTGTCAGACATATATCAAAGTGGAAAACGGTTAGACAGAGAGTGCCAAGTAGGTGATGATTCATCTGGGGTAAAGCTGCAGAATCCTGTAATATTACCCTTAATTATGAATGACTGATGTTTTGATGTGATTGTGGAATGACAATCACATGGAGTGCCACAAAAAACATGCAATCAGGATTTGACACAGTGAAAAACAGTCCTGCCAACATTTTTATGTTCTTTTCTTTAGTTCTTTTCAGTGATTCCTCGCCATTTTCTGCCCCACATCAAGAGCCCCTGCTGGTACGAGGAGCTCTCCGGTGATACTGGCACGGACCCGTACAAGAACAACCGCTTCAGTCTCCACTCAAAAAGTTTCAAGAACGTGTGTGAACACATGAGAGCCAGATTCCACCATAATGTATACGGCATAGACGGGAAACGCCTTCGCCTGCGCTGCTTGCCGTACTTTTACATCATTGGTCAGCCAAAGTGTGGCACGACAGACTTGTTTCACAGACTCTTGACGCTTCCAGAGCTTAAATTTAACACTATAAAGGAACCACACTGGTGGACTAGGAAACGCTTCGGTAAGGCTAAAGTGATCTGGATCTGGAAGTGTGATGCCAACCTTTGCAACTGTGTGGTTTCAAAAATCATGAAGGACTCATACATGTGAGATTCAAGTTATAAAATCTTTATAGTACGGGGCGTCATACATACAATGTAGATGTCGTAATGCAGGGGTGCCTAAAGTCGGTCCTCGAGGGCCGGCATCCTGCACATTTTAGTTCTCTCCCTGGTGATAGTAAAAACCTTTTCAGCATGTCAATGTTCTTCTTAGGCCTTCTAATGAGCCATCATTGGATCCAGGTGTGTTAACCCAGGGAGAGAACCAAACATGCAGGATGCCGGCCCTCGAGGACCGACTTTGGACACCACTGTCGTAATGTGTGACTTATTTGTAGAAAAAAAAAAATAATAATAATAGCAGTTCAACAATTATTTGAAAGTAACACTGCATGATTCTTAAAGAAAATATTACACATTGCTTAACATTTGTTGTTGGTCAAGCATTGTGTATTTCCGAGAATTGTAAGCACTATGCCTTTTAAAAAGTGTTCATTGTCCTTCAACTCTTTCGCATTTTGTCAGGTTATACACAAACTGCAATGCATTTTATCCGGATCTAATGTGATAGACTGACACAATATAACGCATAACTGTGAAATGAGGGGAAGGTGATTAATTTCAGGCATCCATCATGATCCATGGAAGCCTGCAATTCTTTCAGAGTTACTGCTGGTCTTTTGGCTGCTTCTCCGATTAATGTTGTACTTGGCAGTGGTCAGTTTAGCTGGCCTGCCGTGTTGCTCTTTCTATTTTCAGATAATGGATTGAACAGTTCTACTTGAGGTTCTTGTTTTTTGACAGCACAACTTAATCCTTTGCCTTCTCTGTTTTTATGGCATAAGTATCACATAAAATCCCAATAAAATACAAAATATGTAAAAATCTGGAAAAAATTTAAGAAATGTGAATACAAATATGTAAGACAGTTGGTCCCCCTGACTGCTGAACTAGTAGTAGTTTGCCTTGCTAGTTAAGGATTTAAAAATGTTAAATATTTATTGAAAGTGAAGTCAGATGCAGCTTTAAGCTAAAGCTCAAAATATGAAATGTAAGCAGTAAATCAGCACAACCTGATTCTTTCTTTTGATTGATTTTTTTAACAGTCCTGCAAGATTTCCTACTTTTACTGTTTTGTTTCTTGAAAATGTTTAATAATATTTCAGTTGAGTCAGCTTTCTTTTTTCTTTGTTTTCATTTTCACTGCCAGTGCTGGCAAGCTGCATCTACAGTGTAAGAAACCTAACAAAAATTTAAATAAAGAAAAAAAAGTTATAAGCATAAAAATTTATATAAAAAAATTACAAATAACCTTTTGACCTAAAAAAGACGGTCTGCAGCTACTTTACAAAATCTATAGACTTAAGCTATTGCCAAAGTAACAACCTAAGTCACTTACTTTTTGACAAAAAGATTTTTGCCTAATTCACTTTTGACAAAAAAAATAAGTCATAATCCATTATTTTAGGAAGGTGACAACATGAAGGTTTTATTATTATGAAGGTTATTTTAACTTTGAGTGTCTGGTGGAAAATCCACAACACAATTGTGTGGTTCGACCATAAATTTGGTCAAATCTATTATAATAGAGGCCAATATTCACTGGTCTCCATTTGACATGTACAGCAAAGAAAGCTTGGTTTGTTCATTCAAGACATTCTATGGAAAAGCAGTCCTTGATGAGCTTATAATGAGGGCTGTTTTAAATTTCCTTCTGCAGGTTATATCCGTTTCAAAAAAGGCTTCCAGGAGCGTTTTCCGATAGAGGATTACCTGGATCTGTTTGACTTGGCAGCCATCAACATCCAAGTAGGAATCAGTGGAAATTCATCTGGAGAGCCCCATGCAAATGAGATCATAACAGGTAAAAATGTGTGTGTGTGTGTGTGTGCGTCTGGACTTTTGTGTGTGTGGGTTGTGGGGGCTGTATGTGATAGTGGGTGGGTGAGAATAATTAGGAAACGTTGGCGATGATTGTATTTTAAATATAAAAGAAAGTGTTCATTATTTTGCCTTTTATATTTCAGGAATTTAACTGTTTGGTGGCAATGCTTTAAATCCAGTTTCTTGTTATTTTTACACGCACCACAAGAGAGTTAATTTATGAGGCACACTTATTTCTATCTTTTGACGTCACATAAAACTCTTAGTTAAAAAAATATTATCCCCTCCGAATGTGAGATGATAGTTTCAAACGGAAATACATTTGAGTGATTTTCACATAAAAGCACCCCTGCATGCAAATCAGAAACAGACTGTAAGACAAAAACTGAAAAAAATATACAGTGAATACAGAAGAGTGGGAAGTATAAAACTGAATTCATCTACAAAAAAAATGAGAGCACTTTAGTTGAAAGCACTGGTGGAAAGAATAATACTTAGCATATTGCTTTTTAAGAGATTACATTAGACAGCATCATCACCTGAAATTCACTGAGGTTTAAAAGCAACCTCAATGAATTTCAGGAGTAGCTGGCTGGTTTTTTAAATATTAACTATAATCTCTTTTTAAAATTTTCACATAATAGTCAAGAAGACTTTTCTGTCTCACATTCAAATGTAGGAACTCAAGTTCTGCTTAGCATGTTTGGTGATTATTTTAACAGGAAAGTCAACACTTTACTGTTGTCCAGACAGCAAGGAAGTATTGCTGCTGTTCTGGGTAAAAAGTATGTTAAACAATTCCAGTCAAATGCAGTATTTCAGATTTCTTCTTCAAGGTTATCAGTTTGTACTGAGTAGTTTATGGATCTTTATAGATTGTTTTTACATCTACTTTTACCTCGCCCACTGGGCAACGAAGGTTGATTTTGTTTTCCTTTTCTGTCCTTGTTTTTATTGGAAATGAATAAAGGTACTCAAATTATTGAAGAAATAAATCTTCCTTATTAGCTGGTATTTTTAATAATGTACAATAGGTCTGCCAAAGTAATAGGTCTGCCTTAACTCCCTTCCTGTGGAAAAATACGCCCAGCCCCACCCTGCAGGTCCCAAACAGAAAGAAGCAAACAGAATGACTGAAAACAAACAGAATCAAGATGTTGTAATGCCCAAATCAAAGTTAACACCCCAGCTGGATTTATATGAATCAGTGGGATTTTAAAAAAGGTGTTCAGAGATAAAATTCTTAATGAACTGAAGTAATTTTGTCAAGAAGACTGATGGTGTCATACAGAAAATAAGCAACATGTTGCTGCTGCTGGAGGTGGTTCCAGGGTGTTTGTTCTTCCTTGCAGTGAACTGATTATTGAACTGATTTGCCGGATTTTGAATGAACTTTTATTGTACTTACCCTTTTGTGGTGAATAGACACTAATAAAAGTTTATTGCGTTTTACTGAATTGCCTTTTAAAATGTGCTGTAATTTGGGCTTTTTGTGGTGCCATCCACAGGGGAAGCCAGCGCATCGACTATGTGGGATAATCAAGCCTGGAGTTATCTCCATGGAAACGAGGAGCAGACAGAACCTCCGTTCCTAGCTCAGGACTTCATCCATGCAGTCCAGCCTGGCGCCAAGATCATCATAATGCTTAGGGATCCAGTAGAGAGGTGAAAACAAACTCCTTCATTTTAAAGATTTTTTGCAATGTGCCATTGTTGCAAAACAACAACAAAAAAACTGTCCCTGCTTCCAGTGCAATTTATTGTCCGGCTTTCTCAGAACACAGTTTATTTTGTCCTCAGGCTTTACTCCGACTACTTGTACTTTACCTTGGCCAATAAGTCTGCAGAGGATTTTCATCAGAAGGTGGTTGAGTGTGTCCAGTTGTTTCAGTCCTGTCTCTCTGAGAGGTCACTGCGATCATGCGTCTACAACACCAGCCTTTTCAACGCCATGCCGGTCAGCTATGTCCTTGCATTGCTTTTTAGATGCTTTATCTCTTTTCCTTCTTTTACAGCAATATTTACTTATATTGAAGAATTGTTCAAAAAACATTTATATTTTAATATCTCCATCTGTCCGCCTTGTAATTTATTTCCAAGAACATACAACAACAACAAGAAACAAACATCCCCAGCTTGAAATATAATGAAGCCATTCTTGCTTTGAAAGGAAAAGATTGATAAATCACCATGAGATCCCATTTAAATCAGTACTCCTTTCTAGAGGGACATAGAGAGCTGACAAATATGTAGATGACCTAGAGACCTCTGGAGGACTTAATGTGCTACAGTATAAGCATTAAGGCCCTTAATTTGCCTTTCTTGTAACCAAAAAAATAAATATTTTTTCAGGGACACAAGAAGGAATTTAATGCCTTTTTTTAAATGAGTTTTTATAGATATATCCTGTCATCTGATGAAACTAAAATGCGGTTGACCATAATGTATGTTGTTACATTTGGAGGAAAAGTGAACACCTGAAAGCTTGAGAACAACACTTAACAACAATTCTGCTTACAAGATAGTTGGCATAATGAGGAAATAACATTATGTGGAAATATTACATCTGAAATCAATCAGGAAGTTACAGTTCTGGCACAAATGGTCTTCCAAATGGACCATGTGTGACAACAAAGTCCCTACTTTAAAGGAGTCACCAAAAAGCTCAGATCTTAATCTCATAGAAAATTTGTGAATATAGCTATAAAACTGAGTTGTCACTTTCATCAAACTTCATAAAAGAAAATCTTTCTCACATTATTCTGACATTTAGCAAATTCAAATAATTTTGGTGAACCTAACTGACCTTGAGAAACAGATTGTCTTTTAATACTAAATTCCTGGTTTGCAATTTAAAAGGATGATGACATTAATTTAGTGAGGAGCTTTATTTTAACAGTGCTGGATTATTAATTGGCTTAATGGTAGAAACTAAAACACGTAGAGTTCAGCACTTCTTGTTTATTTCAATATTGAACTTAGTGAGATAAAACAATCTTGCCTTTAGAGTGAAACATCCCAATCCTCCTGTCCTAGATAATGCAAATTTTATAAAAATATTGTACTTCCATTAACTATTTAAAAGGGTTTGCGCCCACAGGTTGGCCTCTCAAGCACTGACACAAATCAACCCTGAATGCTCATGATTATTGCAGGAAAGGATGTTAAACAGTGCAACATTACAGTATTAATGTAGATTTTAATTTTGCAGATATGTAGCACAGATGCTTTATTCTCTGCTACTGTTCTTATAACTCTCCCTAAAGAGCTGAATTCTTAATTGAGCTAATTTAAAATACGATTTAAAGTGTTTATACTGACATATCAACCCAGCGCTGGATTCTTATTGTGTGTTTTTATGTTGGTTTTTGCTCACAGGTGAGACTCACACTGGGAATGTACTTTGTTTTTGTCCTGGACTGGCTGACTATTTTCCAAAGAGAGCAGATTCTAGTTCTTCGACTGGAGGACTACGCAGCCAACCTCAGAAAAACTCTCAAGACAGTGCTTGATTTTCTCGGTGTGGGTGTGTGACATCTATCCATCGTTTCCGGGCAGGCTTGTGAGTCATTCGTTATAAAATATCCTCATTGGCTCTTTGTTTCTCCATTGTCCCTGCAGGCCCGCTGTCAGAGCAAGTGGAGGCATCGCTGACCAAACGTCCAATGTCCAATACGCGCCGGGTGAAAGACAGGATCCTTGGTCCCATGCTGCCAGCCACCAGGAACCTCCTCAGTCAGTTTTATCAGCCATTTAACAGTAAACTGGCCAGCATTTTGAACAAAAAGGCTTTCCTCTGGAGTTACAGCTGAAGCAGCCTGAGCAGGAATGAAATCGAATGGAGTTGAAAGATCAGAGAGAAATGTGACAGCAGACTGCAATAAAACGCCTGTAGTGAATTTACAGTGAAAGAACTGATGCTAGTGGCTCTTTGGAAGCAGGACACTTCAAGTCAATATGAAAATAAAGTAAACAAACTCGTTTCACAAAGTGCATTCTTAAAGTCCATGCAACAACATGCCTGAATAGTTTCCACCTAATTTATAACAGATAAGAATGAGTTAAGTGTGTGGTGCTGTAATAGTGTGTTTTGAACATGTACAAATAAACAGAATTTGTTTCGTTTTGTTTATTTCTGTCACATTTGGTTTTAGGTTTGAAAACCTAACATCAAAACACAGTTCAGGGGATTGTAATTAAAAAATAGGATTTTCATATTGGACTTCATATTTTCTAGTCTGGATGTTACTTGGGTTACAAAAAATAATAAAATGAACCATGGTGAAAGGAAGGTCATGTAAAGTGAAACTTTAAAATTGTAAACAGGAAACTGAAAAATGGACTGTGATTTAGGTGGATTCCACAATCTAGTATATTGCCTGGATTAGCCAGCCTAATTCATGATAAAGACTAGTACAAAATTTGGATTAGAGTCAACTATAGCTGAGCTTAAAGGAATTAAAAACATGAGACTACATTTATTAGGGACGTACTGTAGATTTCTGTTTGGTGCTGTTTAATAATGGGTCTCCAAGTTCACACTGTATGTTCCTTAATCAACAAAAGCAATTTCAAGGTTTTCGGAGACTGTTCCCTTCTGAGTAGAGTTTGGGTGTTCTGCTTGTGTATGCATGGGGTCTTTCTTGGTACTCCAGGTTTGTCCAGTAAATTTGCATGTGTGTGTGTGTTGCCCAGTAACCTGTCCAGTGTGTAATGTGTACCCTGCCTCACATTCATTGAACTCTCACCACCAGGATTTGGCAGAAGTATGTAATTGTGAACTAATCAGGCTTGTTCAGGAGGTCTTTAGGATCTCAGTAAAATCCTAAATGTGGTTCCAGATGATTGTTGATTTATTAATGTACAGAATTTATTTTCTAATTTGGTTCAAAGATTAGCTAAATGGACCCCTTAATGGGGTCGGGAGGGTTGCTGGTGCCCATCTCCAGCTATGTTCCGGGTGTGAGGCAGGGTACACCCTGGACAGGTCACCAGTCTGTCGCAGGACAACACAGAGACAAACAGGACAAACAACCATACACACACCCACTCACACCTAGGGACAATTTGGAGAGGCCAATCAAGCTGACAGTCATGTTTTTGGACTGTGGGAGGAAGCCGGAGAACCCGGAGAGAACCCACCATGCACAGGGAGAACATGCAAACTCCATGCAGAAAGACCCCAGGCCGGGAATCGAACCCAGAACCTTCTTGCTGCAAGGCAACAGCTCTACCAACTGCGCCACTGTGCAGCCTAAATGGAAATATTAAACAGTCAAATATACAACTCACTGAATTGACGTTTGGATTTTCAAAGATTTTGAATTCTGTTGAAATGTGTTCACATCATAGGATCTGGAATCTGCAGAAAAAGACAGACTAAACAAAAAAAGTAACGAAGCAGCCTATTAAAAGTGGAATAATGGCAGTCCCTATGAACTGAATTGGCTTAAATTAAAAATGTGACAAGAAATACTTTCACCATACATGAAAGTACAGACACTGATCACAAGAGGGCACTAAAATACAGATCAAAGCTAAACATTCACCACAAATCATAACCCATTGCTGATTTTATTGAGACATTTTTCTACATATTAGAAACTTGACTCTTTCTAATAAAAACAAAAACATTTAACACATTTCTACTTGAGAGTTATTGGCTTTTATTTTTATTTATCCTTACAGTCTAGTTCACAGATCTAGATCACTTTTATCTTTATACATAACTAGGTGAAAGATTGAAAGCTATGTTAAAGCACGTGCATTTCCAATTATTTCAACATAAAAAACAAATAATCCATATTTTTTCCTTTATTTTGTTTCTATGAAAAAGGAGAGAGGGAACAATAGGATCTACTGCTGCTTGTTTGTTTAAAGCCTCATGAAGAAAACCTGTATGTTCCACAAGAATGGGTTCAAGGACTTCCATCAACAAGATGACTAGATAACAGAGAACAAACAATGTCTGTTTACTTTACTGTATGTATTTATAATGTGAAGTTTGTCATCGACAACCTGTCAGCCAGACTACTGAGAATTAGTGATTGCCTCCTTTGTGTTATGTCTGTAATAATCCTGTCCAGGAATTTTAAAGAGATCAAAATGTTTGGGGTTATCAAAATTTAACACTTTCTCACTGAGGAAGATGTGATCTAGCTGGTTCTAAACAAAAGGAGAAAGAACGTGGTCAGAGAAGTTCAGGAGAGAAATTAAAAATGTAAACATACTGTATTGATCCCAAAGGAAAAAATGATCACCTAAACAGGTACATTATTGACGGATTACATTATCAATTACATAAGATTGTTTGGACAACATGTTTCTTATAATCTCCGGTAGATGTGTGTTCAGTGTGTATATGTGTGGAGAATATCCAATAGTGTCGTATCTTCTGAAAGCTCTTCCTGACAGGTTTGACCCAGCCTTTGTGAAAAATGCTGGTGCACAACTGATTTCTCACAAATTCCTGTCGCTTCAAACTGTCACTCAGTGTAGTATTCATATGAATAAAAAAAAGAAAGCAGTAGCTTTCTTTTTTTATTAAGTCAGAGGATTAGGGTAGGATATAACATATTTGTGAACATGATGGTATGTAAGTGAATATGAAGATGTGGTTAAGTGCATGGGGTGTTGTTATGATTAATTTATTTTCAAAATTATTTACAAGCGGCAAGTAGTTGAAATCAGCCACCTAAAAATTGTTAGCCCCTGATAGTTTACAGGATAAAATACTTGACATTACAGTTTGTTCTTGTCTTGGATACAATGCGCAGTATCATCAGTCTGAAGGTAACACTGGGAAATCCACAGAGAAGATGTGTTCAGGCTGGCTGATCATTGTCTTTGTTTTCTCAGCCACCTGTTTCTCTGCAGAGCTCTAATAACCCAAAAGAAATTCACAATACTGGTCAAACCTTTACCTTCATCTGAAACCTGTCAAACCAGGAAATTAGCATATTAAAAGGAGCACAATAACATTTGAAAAAGATGTGAAAAAGAAAAAAAAAAACATTCAGTAAAGAGATACACTGTTGACCCTGACTGACAGTAAGATCTATATTTACACCAGAGATTATTTAAATAAACCTCTACATCTTCTGGTCATTACCTTCTTTTCTCTTTTACTCTGCAATCAGATTTCCTTTATATTATCTCTCTAGGTAGACAGTAGATATACAGTTGGTATACTTCACAGGTGGAATGGTTTTCTTAAGCTAGCAAGCTTCCCCATTTTTCAATTACAAACTCCATGCATTTTCTACATGGAGTTTGAATGTTCTCCCTGTGCATGGTGGGTTCTCTCCGAGTACTCCAGCTTCCTGCAGTCCAAAAACATGACTGTTAGGTTAATCGGTTTCTCTAAATTCTCCCTAGGTATGAGTGCGTGTGCATGGTTGTGTGTTCTGTCTGTTTCTGTGTTGCCATGCGACAGACGGGCAACACAGGGTGTACCCCGCCTCTCGCCCGAAATGTTAGCTGGAGATAAGCACCAGCAGCCCTCCCGACCCCACTGGGGACAAGGGTGTACAGAAAATGGATGGATGGATGGAAAAAGAAGAGCAAGGGCACAATAGGATCCACTGCTGCTTGTATTGAGATGAGTATTCGAAAATACATTTAAAAATTTTATTTTATCCAATCTTTGTTGTGTGTTATGCTGAATACCAAAGGCAAGAAATACCCAGGGGTTTCCACTGAACACTAAATGCTCATATTTTCAGGATAGCAAACAAACAGAACTCATTACTCAACTCAAACCACCTGGAATTCAGTCCTTCTGCAAAGATTTGGTCAGTTCTGAAGGCAAAATGGGTTCTGACCTGGAACTTGAAAGATCTACCCTAATAAATCCCCTGATCAGAGTTTATAAATTGAAGCTAAAGGTAATTAAAATGGGCTAGATTATGTGGATTGGAATTACTTGGGATTGCATGGCACCTATTTCACTGCAAATTTAAACAGTTTATTTGTAATGAGGTGAGCATATTAGTTGCAGACAGGACTGATCTGAACTTAATGTCTGTTCTGTGTGTTTATGTGTGTTTAGGCATGTGGAGCTGGCCATACGCTTTCCTCTGACTGAAATAATGTCAGTCATCTTCTGCATCTAAATATTTCAAATATGTATTAGGCAAAACAGATAGGCAAAACAGATCTTGGTGATGGCAAATTAGATATTTTTAGAAAAAAAATCATTTATCTTTCATAACACTCATTTTTAATTTAGCATTGACATCAGCATCTGTCTTGAAAAAAGAAATAAAGACATCTGGTACTATGACTAATCCAATTATATGACAGTTCACCCTCACAGTGATTAGACAAAGAATCTGACTTGAGGCTGAATCACTCTTATGAACATAATGTTCATGCTTTATCTTTTTTTTTTTTAAATTGGTCCTTGAATCTTACATGTTAGGACTAGATGTCCTCCAAAAAAACAGTCTTTTGCATTTCATGAGAAGATTCACCGAGAGAAATATGAAAAAGAAAGTCTTTTCAACAGTTAGTAAGTAAACGTTCAGTTTTAGCATTAACTCTTTGCTGTATTTGCATATTATAGTGTGTTGTTTATTCCATTAAGTAAGTCCGGCTTGGTTTTGAGATTTTGAATTTTACTTCCTATTTTTCCAACTTAGATGAAAGTCGGTATTACCAACTGGAGAAGAACCAACTCTCAATTATAAGAGACTCAGTTAATCATTTATGATTTGAGATTGAATCTCTCCATCATAAAAAGATTTATTAGTCAATGTTTGTTATTTAACTTTTTTTTTTGTTTGCTTCTTGTCTTTAATTTTTTGTATAAATAATGCATTTAGTTCTTGATTATGTTGAGCACTAGTTTTTGGTCATTTTTCCTATTTTCTTAAATTGATGTATTGTTTAATTTCTATTTTGGTTTCAAAATAAAAAAAAAAGGAATATTTTTTTTCTTTTATATACCAGCATATTGAAGCATATTTTCCCTCTATAAAAGTCAAGAATTCATATTTAAAATTTGATAGACTAAGTAGATGATGGGAGCTTAATGACACTGAAGACTATGACAAATTAAAGAAATAACAGCATTTCATGTTTTAGCAAGATAAACAAAATGCACCTTCATTGTAGTTGGGCTCTTTTGAAGAGATGGAAAAGGAGCATTTCAACTGATCTGATAAAATGATTATGATGATGATTTCCATTCTGTGGGGAAAAAAAGTGGTTACAAGCCAGCTTTTTTTTTTTTTTTAAGGCAGTTATTAGTGTCTTAATAGGATTTTTCCTTGTATTCATGTGTAGGCTAAAGGATCAGCTTTTTCCTCAATACCCACCAGCAGCAACACAAGTTGGAAACGTTGAGCAGCAGAATTTTACGCTTCCACAGACAGTAAAGAGCTGATAGAAATAAGTTCGTGTATACTACAGAGCCCAGGCAGAGGCAATCAGTCATGGTTGAACTCTGCCATGACTTCAATTTCAGGGAGAGGAAACTCATCCCACTATCTCATTTGGTTGCACAATAGGGCAGCCTTCTGCAGGACTCAGTTGCTTTCCCAAACAACAACAAAAAAAAAAAAATCTAAATTTTGCAGAATTATTTCAAACTACTAACCCGTGTGGACCCTCTTAAAAATTACCGTAAATTTACAGCGGAATTCCAGCAGTGACATTCCAAAATACCGTCAATTTGATGTCTTCTTCTGTTGTCATAATCAAGACTGACGACTGGCAGTAAACTACCGCAAAATAATTGTACAATAGTTTTTTTTTCCTAGGCAAGACATTTGACTTGTATTTCCATCTTAGAACTACACTGTGACGTCATGTAGAGTGGAGACAACAGTATGGCGTCTTGTCTGGAGCTTATCGTAACAAGGTAAGTTCCATGTTAAGATTTATCATGTTTTTGATTATTTTTTTATGAATGCATTAAATTTCTGTTTGCGCAAGAGTATCGACTTATGCTTAACGTAAGCTTATTTGTTTGGATATCACGGTGTACACGACTGTTTAGTACACGGGAGCTCAAGTCCAGGCCTCCAGAGCTGCCATCCTTCATGCTACTTTCAGATGCTTCCCTGCTCCAACACGCCTGAATCAAATGAACTGCTGGTTAGCAGGTCTGTTCAGAGCTGATCCTGGTCTGTTGGCGTAAAGATGCGTCTAAAAATTGCAGGACGGTAGCTCTCGAGGACTGGACGTGAGCACCCTTGGTTTAGCATTTTTTGTTAGCAGCTAAAGCTAGCCAAGCAGGTGTAGCACGGGGTGTCGGGGGGTTAACCGAACATTAAAACTGTCAGAAGAATCTGAAGGCCATTTGAGTTAACATTACTGAGCTGCGGAGTCGTTTTCTTTAAGTTTTCGGCTTTTTCTTTAAGTTTTCGGCTTTTTCTTTAAGTTTTCGGCTTTAGACGGCATAATGGGGAGAGTGGCTGTGCTGGGCCGGTGGCTTGCTCTATCTATGCGATCAAAGCTAAGCCAAAATGGTTTTGTCTCTATACATACAATAAATAATGACATATTGGCTGCCTCTTTTTTTTTTTTCTTCATTAGTACATGTTGGTGACTGAAGCCTGTTATGATGACTTCAACACATTTCTTCTGACAGGCTGGCAGAAAAAAATGCTGTCCAGAATGTTTCTATAAGCTGACTAATTTCTATATTGTTTAATGATTATGTGATACTTAATGTCTGCGTGTTCATAGTAATTATTCCTGACTTTTTGATGCTTTATCTTGTAGGTGGTGAGAAATGCTCTCCAGGACAAAACCAGGTGGACAAAGCATTTTGGATGACTGTGATGGTGACACACACAGGTGGGTCTGGTTAGTTTTGCTCACACTTCTCTTTAAAATGTTTATTTATTATCCTAATTCTAACGATCCAACTTCTTTGTAGAAGCACTTTCTCATTCGCTTAGTTTGCTATCTGAATGTAGTTGTGCTATATATTGTTAATGATTTTTATTATTTGTCGTCTTAGCATTTTGCCAAAGATGGGAGCCAGTGTTGAAGCCTCTTTTCAATAAGCAAAGATTGCCTTGTCTTGTCTTAGGAGGAGGGAGGAAAACAAAGAATTATTAGTTATAACCATTTTTAAAATGGAGTAAAATATTTTTTCAGTTTTGTCATGATCAGTAATATAGTGTTTTATAAAATATGTATAAATATATTGTATAATGCACACTTACCTGCAGAATTTTGCATTAAAAAACCGTTGCTCGTCACAGGTTTTCAGCTGGACACTGTTTATGAGATGCTTCATTAGAAGGCTAATGATACACCTTACTGTATAGTTTTAGGGGTGAAAAATCTTAACCGCAAACAGGCCAGTCAAGCATGCACAATGTGCCTGTGTGGTCATGCTGTTATGGGTAATGCCTAATTAGTCCTGCCATTGTCCTGTCGAACACTTTACAGACCTCCAAGGAAAACATTAGGTTTATAAAGATATCAAAATAGAAAAACCTGTTTACCTTTATAAAAAAATGCATCAAAGCTTCAGTAACACCTTCACATTTCTGCACAGATACCCATTCCTTGGTGAGTTGTAAGGTCAACACATGCACTGCAAAAAATGCTACATCTTTTACCGGCATGTGATGGACCTTTAATCTTTTATCATATATTTTCCAGAAGTAAAATTAAAAGCCAGGTCTCCTCGGATTACAAACTATTAGTTTTTTTTTTTTTTTCCCATTTCATATTTCTATTTCCAGAAAGTCATGCCAGGTTACAGTTATATACACAGTTGTGGTCTGTTTGCACAACTGTTTTGTGTTGTGATGAAAGTGACCTGGAGGTGCAAAGGTCATATCCAACAGAGCTTGGATATGACAAAGGTGACACTGGTGATTGCGATCTCAGTTTTACACCTGGAAGTGTCATGTGGATGATAAAAAAAAAAAACAATTTATTTATCAGGGTAAAATGGTAAGCATCTGTTCTGAAGTATAGCTGGAGAAATAACTGAGTTTTGCACATTCTTGCAGAGGAGCAAAGTTACACGTTTCCACAAATGATGCAGCCATGGTTTTTATGACGTCATCTATACTTTGTTTTTTTTTATTTGCACAGTAAATTTGGCATCCAACAAATACCCAAAACACTTTTAGATTTTTCTTAGTCATTTTTGTCTTGTGTTCCCACGTGACATAAAATCTCCTTTTTTTTTCTACTGGCATGTTCATTTGACCTCTGTGAGAGAGGCTTATTCATGTGTAAACCACAATTCTCCAGAAAGTGGTCCCATTGTGTTTGCATCTTTTCACTGCTGAGGTTTTACTAATGAAAAGACTCGATGGATTTTCTCTAAGCCGAGGGCTCTCAGACGGCTAAAACGATAATTGCATAGATTTATCTCATTCTCTCTGCATAGATTCCCAACCCCATCAGTTGGACTTTTTTTTTTCTCTCTCTTTTAAAGACGGTTTCCTTAAATTCCTCTTCTGGTTTTCCTTGCTGGTTGACATGACAAGTTGTAAGACAGGAAGTAGACATATGTGGTCATTGAAGGACGGTCACATCCTATTACTTGTGAATGCCAGTCTCTCCAGCATTGAATCTTTTCTCTTAGGGTGTGAAATACCGTCTGTGAAAATATATTGGAACTGAGTGGTGTCTTATCTTCTGCCTTAACCTTTTGTGAGCATAAATGGCTTTAAATATGAGACGCTTTTTCTGTGTCAGTTTGAAAGTGCCTGTCTTTGGTTTGAATTATTGCTTGCTAAGATTTTAAATGGCACCTGAAGACAGATTGGGTGTCTTTGACAGAATGGCTATCACACACATCCTTCAGTGCAGCTCACAAAGATAATGAAAGAGACAGAAATATCTGACAGATTTATTTTACAGGATCACTTTACAGCCTGGGGTTCATCGGGTGTGTTAGAGCAAATCACCAAAAACACCATGGTGTTTTGATTTGATGGAGTGGAAATATATTTCCAGAGAAGACTCTGTGACTGAAAACATCAGTGGTCCAGAAATAAAAAAAAAACTGAATTTAAGGGGATTTTGAACTGATTGCTCCAGTTCAATATCAATATGACAATTATCTCATAAATGCCCCCAACAAATTAATAAATTCAGCCTGAACTGACTCATTTTGGAGCGTGCTGGGAGTTTGTATGCAGAGCTGCATGGGTGCAGAGGGAGGCACAAGTCTGAATATGTGCTTTGTATACTTGGCAGGATGGGAAAACATGGGCAGCATGCAAACTGGAGACATGAAGGTCAGTAAAGACGCAGACATCCAAGATAGAATTTGTTGTGCTGGACATCACAGGGTTCAGATAAGTATAAGACTTTGAACACCAAAAATGAAGCTAGTGGGGTTTTTAGGTCAGATCTCGTGATATTGTAAGTCTCTTATGAAACGGTTAGAAATGTTTGCAAATGAAAAGACAAATTTGGGTGGTCTTTTTAAGCAGCAAATCTTTCTGATAAACTCAAGAAGCAGTTCATCACCTTTGAGGTCAGAGATCAGGGTCTCTCTTCTCACTTCCTTATATGCGGAAAACATATTCGAGCCGTCTAATTAAACTGGACTTATTATACAGGTGTCCCTTTGTCACGCCATGGAATCCACTGACTTCAATCATTCCAAAATGCTGGTAGAAGCAGTCTTAATGCATGTTGGTGCTGGATTTTAACCTGGGATTGGATTAGGACATCCCTGAGTTGTAAAGCTGCACTTATTTACAAAAACAGGATCAGTTGCTGATATTAAACTTTTCAAAGCAGCCGATGAAACACAGGATAAGAAAGCTAGGGGAAACCTTAGAAGCATTTTTCTACACAGTGCGCACTCTTTCACATTTATGAAAAAACATATAAAATTGTTTTGTCTTGCTTATCTTTACTGAAATGATCTAAAAGATTAATCTCATGAACGACCTTACTATTAAAGAATTTGGTGGTTCAGATACAATGTTGGCTGTGGTCACTTTTGATAAAGCTTTTCCTGTTTTTCTTCTATGTAACATGCTCGCCACAATTTTCCCCGTTGCTGTATTTCCTGGTCATTAAGCAGGTGGTTGGAGATGACTCACTCTGAAGACTGAAGCCACAAACATCCTGCTCTCATTACGCAGCGGAAGCAAAGCTCTCCAAACAGCTGGTAGAACCACCAATCTATTATTATTTCACAACATCTGACAAAATTCTCTCAACTGGAGCTGAATTTGCCATAAAAAGCTATTTTACTGTTAGCAACAAGTTCTTCAAACGATGAATCAGTTATCCTGACTTTCATTAGTCTTGGTAAACTAAAGCTTGCATAACACCTTCTAATACAGCAAAACAGCAGAAATTGTACCAACATAATAGACTTATTTTGGCACATTAAGTTAAAAGACTTGAACATTTCTAAGATATGTCATTTTTTTTGAGAAATTCATCCTTTATCATGGCTATCAACATAATGAGAATTTCATTTAATCACATTTCTGAAATAGTCTTGCACAGATATTTTCTCTGTGGTTCAGGGCAGCGTTACTCTACTGCTGCCACAAAGTGATGTAGTAGAGAGGACTTCGATTATCCCAATATTCAACAGTTGACTTGAACTGCATTTAAAAATCAGGGAATGTAGATTTAAAGCACTCCAAAAACAAGTCTTCAGCTACCAAATATAGTCCTCAGGTTTTCTGACATGAATTGGTTTTCTCTTTGAACAAAAAAGAAAAAAAGTGAATTGATCTAAGGGCCTCAGATTTGGCTCAGATTTATAAGTGAACTTGTTGATTTAAACAATAATGAGTTTATATAGTTTGCCATCAATTTTAAAAAACGAATAGATTAAACAGAAAAACTTAACAACTGACTAAAAAAAGCACTTACTGAAATTATCCATCATAAATACAGTTAATATAACTAAGTTAAAGGGTAAATAATAATCATAATAAGCATCAGTAGATGCTTGTATCTGTATGCAGCTGGATACAGGTGTTTTTCTTTGTGGAGATCTTTCATTTATTCAGTTTTGATTAATTCTAAAGATCAAGAATATTTGTTCATAGAGGCATTTTCACATAAGCAAAGATTCACACAGAAACAAAGTGGTTACTTCTGTGACCAGTCCTGATCTTTAAACACGTTTGAATGCTAAGGCAGAGTAGTAGCCAAACAAAATATCCAAACATTGCAAAAGTCACCCAGCGTGCTTACCAGTACAAACTGGTTGAAAGAAATCCACCACCAGGTACTGTTGAGATTTGCCCCTGGTCACAAAAAAAAAAAAATGTTAATTTAAAACCCGTCAAATTTTACAAGTCAGAATAGCTAAATCAAGCAAATATTAAGATAATTTTCGCTCTCTCACATACATTCACACAGTTGCAGTTTCGTGAAGACATCAGCTCAGAATAACCCCCGCCCACAGTCCCTTAGGGGGTAGCGCAAAGAGAAAACAAGTGAGTAACACAGCCAATGCTGCACTGGTCAGTCAGTCAAACGGTGATTAACTATGAGTCAAAACAGCACCCTCATGAGACCACAGATCACGTTCATCCACAGAGGAAGGCCTAGGACCTCCATCAAGGGAGATCTTGGGTTAGACAACACCTTCTGGACTACAAGCAATGCCCACTAGTAATCAACTTAGCTTTTGAGTCAGAAAGCCAAACATCTACAAAACAATATCCATGTCACCTACAGTCAAAGCAAATTCACAATAGCCAGGCCTACCTGACAAAGCAACACCATTCCGGCTGAAAACACGTGGCGCCGGTGCCTCATGGCTCACCAGCAGCACAAAGACACTGATCAGATAAGCTGTCCAGTGCCCCGATGCTTGTAAAGACATTGAGCCTCACCCTTCATCACTGATTCAGATGAAAAAAACTCTTAAAACAAAGCTTACCTTGACACACTTCCTAAACAGATGGCTGGAGTGTAACACCCCTGCCATGCAATCAGTGTAATATTTGTCTGACATTTCTGCTGAGGACGTAGACATGTGGTGCAGGCTTTCTCCTTATGGCTGATTACACATGATATCAGAACTATCACTTCTCCTTCATTGTTTACAGTTGCAGAATATTAACAATAAAAAAATTATTAATTAGTGAGTGATATATTCTCCACTACTCTCTCACAACTTGATTTGGTTTATTTGGTGATTCCTCCCTGTGATGAACAGGGGAATTTTCAAGGTGCTTCAACTCGGCAAAAACATGTCTTACAGTGAACCTGTGAATTATATTTAATTTTAGTTTAATTCTGTGTTAAGACATGCATTTATAAATGATTTAATGTGGATAGCAAAATTACAGATCAGGTATAACACTATGACCACGGTCAGGTGAGATCAAAAACATTGATGACTTCTCTATTTGGCACCAGTTAGACCTAGAAGTATACAGTGCACGTTAGGGAGAAAGTGGACATTTTGTTCTGAAAGCCATGTTGTGACGACTCAACAACTGTAGAACCGCAGCTCTTGTGATGTGTTCCTGAGGTGTTGTGGTCAGTATCTACATGGTCCAAGGAGGGAAGGGCCACAGGGTCATGGGCAACAAAGACTCACTGAAGTATGTAGACAACAAAGATCCCCTGATCTGGCCTCGTCCAGCAGAATAACAGTTTTTACTGTTAACTAAAGTTGTTACACACACACACAACTCTTTAATGTTAACACTATTGTACAGGATCCTCACGCCTTCTCATTCTTACTTAATTCAGCATGTAGAGAAAGTTTAGTGAAGTTTAATCAGGTTATTCTGCTGTTCAAATTGGCAGTCTGGGTCTCTTCTGTAACCCACCAAACCAGGTCACAAGTTTTGAAACAGCAATTTCTTAAAACTATCCAGCCTTTGTCCCAACAGCAAGAACTCGGCATTCTGATTAAAGAAATGATCCATCAGTTTTTTCTTTGTGAAGGCAAGTGCTACCCCTAAATCACTGCAGCAAGGGAGTAAGGCAAGAAAAACAATCTAAGATGCAGCATTCCTGGACGAAAATAGATGGTCTTTATTTGGGCAATCTGTATGCAGTCTCAGCCTGTTTGCTCGAGGGCACGGGGGAGCTATGACATTTGAGTTTAACATTCCCATGATTCAGATTATTTGAGAGCACTGGATCCATTATGTTTACTGGAAGATTTCCTGGATGTTAAAGGATCACGTGAACGAAAACAAGACGGGCAAGAGAGCAGCCTTGCAGTGTAGTGTATGCACAATCGCTGTACGTTTTATAGAGGCCAATTTATGTGTGATGCTTTATCTCATGTAGTATGAAACTTATTCTTGTTTAATGAGCAAACCTGCAGAAGTGTTCTGCTGGAATTTCAGATGGGAGAGAGACGTTAAAGAGATCACACAGCTCGGTGTTGTCTGTGTGGAGGAGGATTTGTAACACATTGAGTTCAATGTTGCTGCCGCTGATTAAAGGAAGATGCTGCACATGACTGACTCCAATTACTCTGGAGGTCTGACTGCCAATTTATTTTTTCACTGAGCTAATTTGAAAGCACAAATATCAAATGGCTGTAAAAGCAAGTCATTGCTGCTTATGTTGTTCAGACTGAAATTTTAACAGCATAACAAATCAGTCACTTTACATAAATTTAAAGTAAGAGTGTTTTGATTTGTGTAGAAAAAAAATGCCATCTGAAGCTCCACTCGGACACTTTTTTTTAAAAAAAATCATGTTAACCCAAATGCACAAGGTTGAAGAGACTGCACTAATCTCTAATAAAGTCTAATGGTAGCCCTTTGGTAAACCAAAGTGTAAAACCACCATTGATTTCTGCTTAAAGATGACATTGATCCTTAGAGACCTTTTTATGCACTTTATGTAAGGAGTAAAATCTTGTTGTTCAGGTGGCATGAAGTAAACCTCCACTCTCATCTTAGTTTCCTTACTCCTTTGGTTTCTTGTGCTTCCCACACTCCATGCCTTAATGATAAGGGCGCAGAGTTTTATGTATGGCAGATTTTCGTCTGCTTCTCACCCACACGCTGAGTCTCTGAGGGAAATGTCGTCTACGCACACCTCCAGGCAGGGGATCCTTTCAAACTTTCTGAATACTTTCTGCTAATTGCTCTCAGTTGGTGTGCTCTGCTGTGGAACAGCTGAGCTTTTACCCAGTAATGAGAATTACTGGCGGCAGGTGTGACTTATGACAAGTATCACTTTATATTTTAATGTAATTGCATTTTATTTATGCAGAGTACGACTATATGAAAATGATGCATTATATTGATGACCAAAAACAAAAAAATTTGCCCATGCTTACATCTGCCTGGCTTTCTTAGTTGTGTTTATTTTTAGCTTGTTAGCTGTTCTGTAATTAAAAAGCATTTAGCTTTGAATCATAATGGTTCTGTGAAAAGGCTTTGTTCTGCTGCCAAGTTAACAGCAGTAATTATTAAATTATTTTGTTCTTTTAAACTTAATCAGCGTGGGAGAGAAGAGGCCTCGGCGCGCTTAAGTGTAAGTAATGCATTGCTCAAATTCATTAAAGCTATTTCTTTCTCTTGTCCATCATTAAAATCACAAAGTCACAATAAAAATACATTAATTTACAAAAGAAAACCACTGAGCTTTTAAAATGTCAAAATGCACAGCATTTATTGCATTATTATCACCAATGCATTTAGCAAAAAATCAGACACAGTTAGACAAAAATAAATAGCTTTTAAGCCTTTTTCAAGGCTCCATATTGTCACAGTAACAACACGTTGTTTTCCCAGTGTTGTCAAAAATAACTACTTTTTTTACATTATATATATAACTCAGCCCCTCTTGAGATGCTTGAGCTGGAATGTCACTTACTCTAGTTGCTACCACATTCCAATAACATTTCATCATACAGAACCTGCACACTTATTGACACCCCTGTTGAAGACTTGTAAGAAGGCTTCAGATATATTCATCTTGTATTGCAGTAGTGTACAATTACACTGAAAAAACTACTGTCAACTCAAGTACCTTTCTTTCACTTTCTTAAAAATGCAATTTTTTTTGTTTTTAACGAACACACCAGTGCCACACTTACTGGAATCCTCCCAAAATTATTTTTTCCAATTCGATTTTTATTTATGTTGCTCAAAGTTCATTTATTCATCATTATTACATTCTGTTTTCGAAGAGTAGGAGGTGACGCTGAAGCTTGTTTCTCTTTGCTCTTTCCTTAAAAATGGGAAAACAAGAGAACATTCCACATGCAGGGAGAAGAATAGTAAGCCAGGTGAAAAGAAAATCTAAAGTTAATTGCAGCAAAGTGAGGAAAAGCACCCTACTGAGACTCTTTAAGGCCTGGTTTCTCTTCTCACAAGCTAGGGAAACTTAATAAACTGCAAAGAATCACAAACTGCTTAAAATACCAGGACGTTTTAGATAAAAATTGGATGACTTTTGCCAGAAAACTGAAAATAGCTCATTGTTTACATATGTCATGACACTGAGACCTATTTATCTTAGCTACTCCTAAAAAAGGGGAAAAGAAAATATTTTTTTCCATGCATTGATGAGGGACAGTAAGGGGAAAAAAGCTCACTGTTAGAATCATTGCAGTATAGTGTGGGAAAGCACGTCATACTTAATGTGAAGTATGGCAAAGGACCCGTCATGCTGTGGTCATGTTTCTCTTCCAAAGGCCGTAGGAACCTTGTTAAAGTGTATTTATTCCAAATCTCTTTGAAAAAATAAGGATATTTTCTACAAAAACTATTTGTCCTTGCTAAGTAAAACTAAAAATCATTATGCTAAAATCTTTCAGCATGAGGATTATCCAAAATTTCTGACTAAATCAAAACAAAAATTGCTTAACAGAAAAAAATAGCCTTATTTAATTTGCCTTTGGGATTAATAAAGTAGTTTTGAATTGCATCTGAATTTGGATTTCATGGCAACTTCAGCCCCCAGGCATAAATACAGTTGAAAATAGAAGACTAAGTCTTTTTCCGTTGGCAAAAGAGGTTGTACAATATGTTGACAAAAGAGGTTAATAAGTGTAACACCAGTGTTTTTGTTCCCAAAAAAATTTAGAAGTTTTAACTACACTAAAGATAATTTATCAAAAGATTACGTTAAAAGCTTTTCACAAGTATTACGCAGGAGAATCATCAAATGTAGAAGGAGCTCTGATTTCAACAATGAGGTTGCGTCACAAAATACAGTGTTCAATAAAACAACAAAATACTGAGAAAGTATTTATAAGGTCCGATCTGTTGTGTTTTGATTAAACTACAAATCATCATCTAAAAGGCACTTCATAAGTTACACCTTACAGTCACAATATACAGGGGTTTCAATAAAAACCCTCAGTTTAGTGCACAATACCACTGCTGTACTTTCTATGAACAGCAAATTCTCCAACATAATAATAAATCGTTACTGAGGTAAAAATGAGTTTAACACAGTTATACAAGTAATGGACTAATCAGTGTATTTTCAGACTGCATAAGTACATAAGAGCCACTATGGTACAAGAAAATACTCCTGCAGAGTTCATCTCTCTAATATTAGAGCAACGGGGGACGTATACCCTGTAGTGACCATAAAAGGCACCCTGTCCTTTAGTGAAAGTGTTGCTTTCTTTATACTATTTTCACTCGGAGCAAATTTAAAATGAGGCTATTGGGAAAGGAATGCCATGATAATCTATGCATAAGTTAAAGAGCTACACTTGTTCTCAGAGCTAAAAGTGCAGATAACATTAAAACATCAGAAATTTTTATGCATGTTTTTACATATACATGCATACACATATGCACCACATGCACAGATTTCACAATGTTATCAAGACATGGACAAAAGAACTTCCTCATGGCATTACATTGAGTTAACGTAGTATTGTATTCTGCAGACTGTGCTCTTGAGATTGTGATAATAAAATTGACCTGATGAAGCATTTTTGCCCATAGATCGGCGGTTGTAAGGTGTGCATGTGTGGGCGTCTGTGTATATACTTCTATGTAAGACCTTGCAAGGTTTTCTAAATGGCAACCAATAAGAAAGACAACTGTGACTACAATTTAAAAAAAACTGTGTTTTTTTTTTGTGACCTACTTTTGAAAAAATGATGCCCTGTGCAGGAACAAAAGCACAGCTAAGTGAGTCAGGCATTATAAAGAGACATGTTTGCCTCAGATGTTTTCATGAACCTATTTTGTTTATAAAAATAGGTATAGAGTATTACCAGCCTTGTTCCCCAGCCAACAACTGAGGCACACGTTTTGAACTCTGATGCTACAAAGTGGTCAATCAGCCGTCTTGAGTTTGATATGCATCTTTACATATGATTGCCTTCATTGGCTGAGTGGTTTGTTAGTTGGTGGTTGCATACTGACTGTTGCGTTGGAATTGGCCGCAGTAGTCCTAGCTTTGTTTTCTACCCGGAAGGAGGAGGAGTTCAGAGAACTCCTCTTGAGAGCTTTATTGGCCAGCAGGCTGCAGGTCTTCCTGTACTGGTAACGCAGCAGTGAGTAGACAAACGGGTCACTTGCTGCCTTGCTGTAGGCCAGGCATTTGGAGAAGACACCCCAGTGAGGGTTTATGGGCCCTGGGGAGAAGAGCTCTACAATTCTATAGCAAAAAAAACAAAACAAAAAGGATAAAAAAAAGTCACAAAATTCTTGTGTAAGTACTCGTACCCTTTGAACTTTTTTGCATTTTGTCATGTTACAACCACGAATTATAATGTATTTATTGTAATTTTAAGTCAAAGAACAAATTGAAGGAAGTAATTGTGACGTATAGGTAAAAATAATACAAGGTTTTCAAATGTGTGATCACATTTTGTAGTTGGCACATATTTGTATTTAACCCCCTTTGCTCTGAAACCCCTAAACAACAGTAAGTCTTTACTGATTCCTAAGCGAAGCAAACATGTGCAGTTCAATCTTATTTTAAGTTTAGGTTTCATCAGCATAAATAAAGCTGCTCTGTGAAGTCCTCAGTAATTTCATAAGGAGCACTAAAAAACGAGCAACTTCATGAAGACCTAGGAACACAACAGACGTGTCAGGAATGCATTTGTGCAGAAGATTAAAACAGGCTTAGGTCTGTTTTAATCTTTGTACTGAGCTTTGTTCAGGCCATCTCCAATGGCACAACTCCAAACCTACCACAACTTGACCAAGAATAGCATTATTCTGGCAAATCTGGTCTCTAATGGTAGAGTTAGAAGGCAGATGCTATTGTTGAAAGAAAGCCATGAGAAATCCCACTGCAGCTTTTTACAGTCATTCAGGGGGCAAAGCAAACACAGGGAAGGAAAGGGCTCTAGTCAGAGACCAAAATGAAACGTTAACATGCAAAACTCATCCCTTAACATACAGCTAATGCTACAATAAAATGACTTCATATACATGTGCTAGAGTCTAGTCCAAGTTTAGACCTAAATATAATAAAAATGTGTGCAAAATCCTTTTGAAATACATTAAAGTTTGTGGCTGCAACATGACTACATGTGGAAAAGTTCAGGAGTTATAAATAGTTTACAACACACTGTATAGTCTGAAAGGCAAAATGCATAAAGAAGAAGAAATAAACAGGTAGAAATACATAAGAAATATTGTGTCATTGCTTCAGTTCAGAAGTTGACTTTGTTTTTTCCTGGAATAACTGATAATTAAAATTAGCTGTTGTTTTAAGTCAACATAGGGCAAATAACAAAATCAATTTAAGCCTGTGAAACCACTGCACTCCGATGGTTTGACAGGAGAGCAAACTACTGTCGGTGGTGGTAAAACATCATTATGTTTCTCATCTCTTATGGAGGAGAAACATAATGACAAGCATAATGTTTCTCATCCATTGCAAACTGGGACATAATGAAGATGTGACAGCCTAAATGTTTTAAATGTCACTGGAAACTCTGAAAGTGATCATTCTACTGATCCTCAGGCAGGAAGTCTACTCTATTTCATTTTGTTTTCTCTGGATTTCTCCTGTTTTCTCAGGAATGTTAATACATAACATTCCTGCTGATGTTGTGTATTAGAAATGTATTTTAACTCCTGAGCCTCAGAAAGAGGTTTAGATGTTCAATAAGAACCTGCATGCAGTAAACACCCACATAGTCACCCACTTCAAATCCTCCCTATAAAGCGGCAGAGATTTCAACTCACCTTGTAATGACGTAAGGTGTGAAACAGACCACAAATGTGCCGATAAATGTACTGATCTTCTTGGTGGCCCTCTGCCTCCTGCGCTTCTGCTCCTCCAGGCATTTCTGGCGAACACTGCCAAGGCAACACAGGCACCGTCACCACTTCAAGAGCAATGACAAGAGACATGCAGACATGATGGAGGAATTTTAAACAGAAAAAAAATACTTGGAACTGACATGAACACAGCAGCTGTCTTTGCACTGTATTTTCTGATAAAAAAAATTCTTACTCGTCTCATCCTTTTGGTGAACTGAAAAAAACAAATAAACTGGAAACACTTGAGCTTAGCTTAAATATATATTTTCTCCAGGAATCCATACAGTTATGAGTCACACACCATTTTTTTTTTCTATAATTCCAATAATTTGTCAATAGTTTTTAAAATACACAGTTGAAGTCAAAATCAACTGATCTAAGATTTGAATAAACTATATGTTAAAGTCATATAAATTAAGATGTTATCATTATTTATTTCATATGTCATGTGCTGCATTTTATGGTGAAGTTATTTAAACTGGCCTGGTGGTTCATCGAATAGATCCAAGCACCTGATTGGTAAACCTAGACAGCAACTTCACTGAAGACCAATCACCTTCTTTTTAGCATTTAACCCAAAACACTGACTGATGCCAAAGGCTGAGATAAAATAGATTAATGTCAGGGTGTAATGACTGATTACACCCTGGTCCTTCTGTCCAGGGTGGCACGACCTGTGGGGTTGAAAAAACATTACGTATTATTTTATGATTTAACTGGGAATCACTGTTAAAGTTAGCTGAAGGAGTTTAATTCAGCATATTACTTAGACTGCAGCTCTGTAAATATACAAGTGAGAGGAGTTTCAGTGCTTTCATTGTATTGGAACCACTTTAGAGTGACTGAATGGGTCATTGCACAGAGATTGCAGATAATTTGGAAGCACCATGAAAAAAATTCAGTCAAAAACATTCTTAAAACTGGACCTGAATTAATACCTCTGTTCAAATCAGTTAGTATCTACTGCTTACTGCTTCGGTTAAGTTGTAAGGCTTCCCTTCCTATTATTTTCTTTTTTTGCACAATGAGCTTTTTTGGGGAGAGCACTTGTGTTTGGTTGTTAGGCTCACTCAGGTTGACACTTAATGAACCTGAGTGATGGCTGTCACACAGAACAAGAAAATATTACCTAAGTAAATACAGGTATAAATTTTAGCAGGTTTCTACTTTTTCTATATCAACATTTCCATATATTTATCAAATTATTTGAACATATAAATGTACAATAATGTAAGTAAATGTCTCAATAATAAATTATTTTGTGGATAAACATAATTTTATTTCAAATAGATAGATAGATAGATAGATAGATAGATAGATAGATAGATAGATAGATAGATAGATAGATAGATATTTCTTTGTAATTCTACCTGGGGTGAATATCCACCAGCAGCACCAACGTCTGCATCGTGATCACGTCGATGCGCTTGCAGTGAGACCTTGCAACTTTTAGCACTTTCATATAGGTTACGCACATCACGATCAGCGTGAGGAGGAATGTGAGACAATGCAAAGCCACAGTGAAAACAATGAACTGTTTCCCAGCCGCCTTTGCCCGGACGCTGCAGAGGGTGCAAGACGCGTAAAGGTGGTTGTACCCGAGCCAGGAGCGGCAGGTGGCCACCGCGGAGAAGCACATCGAGTGGATCCAGGTGTACGCCAGCGCTAGTACCGCATCCCGGTGGCGTATTCGCGAGTGATAGCTCAGCGGGAACACCACCGCCACCCACCTATCGATGCTGAGCGCTGCCATGCTGAGCATTGAGTTCGTGGTGAGGAAAGTGTCGAGGAAACCCACGATCTGACAGAAGCCGCTGCCTCCGGGGTGCCCCGAAGTGACGAGCCCGACCAAAGTTAGAGGCATGTTGGACACGCTCTGCAACAAGTTGCAGAACGACAAGTTGAGGATGAAGAGAGCGGGCACCTGCTTGCGGATCTCCGGGTTGTACAGAAAACAGATCAGCACTACGACGTTGGAGAGCAGCGACACGACGATAATCCCCAAAATCAGCAAAGAAGCAACTACGTCCGCTGCGTCCATGATGCCTCCGCCTGAATATCCAGACTTGGAAAGAGCGCATCCGCAATCTTCATGCAAACTGCCACAAGTCACGACGGCCACGAGTCCCAATCATGCTTACCGTCTCCAAGATATAAATGTCTCCAGCAAATCGCTCAGTCTTTTCAGCCCCGTTAACTATCTGACCAGTTGCTCGATCTGCTCATGTGAGAGAATCTGGATGCGCATTTCCCATGAACGGGGTCAGAACTGAAGGGCTTTCTCCTTGACGCGCTGGGGTAGTTTCAACCCAGAGCATCACGCTGCTGGAATCACATTTCATGTCTGTCTTGCTGCGCAATTGCGCATAATGAGAGGCAAACTTAAAAAGAGCGCAAAGGGATTCTGACTTGAGCTTTTCAGACTTTTTAATGCCCCACTATTTTCCCTATATTTCAAACTGCTGGTGCACCACTGCTCAAACAAAGCTTTCGTAGAGTAAAAATAGAAATACGACGCACAGTGACGTCACTGCCGATTAGGGTGAGGTCATGCGCGTCACGTTTAATTTTGCTTTGCTACTTACGCAGAGGAAGTTTTCGAGAATTAAAATCGTGATTAAATGTTTGACAAATTAGACTGAGTGAAATCAACTCATCCGCGTCACACTGGTTTATTTAAATAAGCAGCACCTGGGTAATATATAACTATGGGATATTTCATTAAAGCATATGATGCATGACATTAGAGGAAAATAAAATATGCATTCCTCCTAAAAAGAAATAAAAAGTTAAAAAACAAAAACAGAAAGCAGTGATAAAATTATCTTTATGCTTAACTGGAAACTAGAATGTTTTCAATCAGGGTTTCTTTCTTTCCTGTACTAATAAAATATATATTTTTTCTAAATCAGAAATACTTAAATTTTAATTTTGCACATCACAATTATTTTTATGCTCCCCCTTCAGGAATGAAAAAGTTCTGAGAGACCAAAAATAACAAAACCTTAAAATGTTTTCATCTAGAATTTTGCTCATCTTGTACATAACTTTTACAGTTTACCAAAAAAGGACATTTAATCAGACTTAGACAAAGAAAAATGTTTTTCCTGCCTTTTATAGCTTTATTGTTATTATTATTATTATTATCTTTTTTTTTTTTTTTTCAAATTTCTAATTTTCAGGGAGTTAAAGTTCAGCAACATTGAAACAGATCACTGCCATCTTCATGGTCCTCATAAGATGATTAATCTGGTCTGCGTTGACTTCAGGGATCTAGGAAACTCTTTTCAGACTACTGTTCTATTTAAGCCCAATAACATTTGTCTTACAGTCCACTAAAATCTTTCTATTTACAAACTGGAAGCCAGTGAAGTGATTTAAGAACAGCTGTTAAACTACAGTGAAATTTCTCACTCGTAGAAGTTTGCATATTAAACTTTTTCCACATCATACATGTTAAGGTTACAAACTTCAAGGAGTTTTTCTCTGATAGGCCTACACACAGTAGCAAAGTTGTTAAAGAAAAGGGATGCATGTTTTTTTTCAATGAAAGGTGTATATGTGTCTCTCCCCTTATATTCTATTTATCTGAATAAAACCCAGCACTCACTTGCCTATTTTTTGTGCTCTCTTGTCTTTATAGAAGAGTGGGACCCACCTACAATATATTGAAAGAATGACATAAAAAGTTGTGTTTTTTGTTTGTCACAAGCCACAGTTGAAGTAATAAATATGCAGAAGAAGATCAGAACATACTTAAACAGTATAATCCTGTAGAATTTTTTTCTTCTTCAGGTATTAGCATGTTGGCCAGAGTAGGAAGAGAATCTTTGAGGCTGCAAACAACTCCAGATCTTTTAGCAGGACCATCGCAGGATGGTTTTAGATCATGACGTGAAGCATGTTAATAGATATAAGAAATACAATAGTACAATATTTGCTTGAGAAAAAGATGAATCGCCTTTCGCCAGTCTCCCTCGTGGTACCTCCTCCTCCCGTCCCAGTGGTCTGTTCAGTGAAGCCACTAGGGTGTGAAAACTATTGCTATTTACTATATTACTGGTGCTGGTCATGATTTTAGCAGTGTTTATTTATTTATTTTTTTTTTTAGATAAGTATTGGCTGTCAGGTTTTATTTTTGTTACTGTCTGAATGCTTGTATAAACACAAACAGAAAAAAAATTTTACTACCTGAAGCCACAAATATAGACTATTTTTCTGTGTCTTACTTTGAGATTGTAGATGTTTTTTCAGGTGTTGGTAGGATGGAGGAACAAAGACTAGACAGTGAGGTTTACAGTCCTGAGTGACATTTTGAAAGGAACCAATTCAGCTAGACTGCACACACACCACAGGATTAATCCACAGTTCAGCAGTTCCACACTCTCTGGCATTCAATAGAACATGCTGTCTGTAATACTTCAGAGTTATATTGTCAATGGAGTGAGCCGAGTGTTTTTATTGCCTCAGGAGCAAAATGTGTTTATCTGTTTCCGTGTGCTGTTTTTAGAGAGGACCCGTTTTATTTTCTGACTAACGTAAAGAAACTACATATGAATATTTATCTTTTAGCCTGAATGACTGTCAAAGAGTGATCAGAATATTTGATATGAGGGTGAATTATTTCAGCCAGTCACTTCAATTGTAAGAGACGCTGTCATTTATTTATGCTTTAGTACAATTAAGATACTGTACAGTATGTTGGCCATGGCAATTTTTCACAGTTTTGAGTCTGATGCAGTGACATTAAATTAAAACCTAATTCTATATATTTTGAACAAGAATGTTCTAATTTAACCCTTTGTTATTTTTCTGCATTTAGTATGTTCTATTATTGTGGAATTGTAGTCATTTTCCTACTGTTCGTTTGAATCTTTATGCTTGGCTAGTAAGAGAACTCTAGCAGCACATCAGCTACGCCAAGATTTTTTTCACCAGTCACCACTGCATTTCTATTGTTTTAGTATCATTTAACCAATGCCTGTCATTTCCTATCTGAAACAAGTTTCTTGGTTAAATATCTTAGACTAGGCGGCTAAATGGTCCATAAGGTAAAAAATGATCCAAGCCACCTCAACAAACTTGCAAAACAAAGCATTTCCGTACGTCTGACAGTAATATTCAGTTTCTTTTCTCTCACTTTATTGGAGTTCAATATGGTGTCCTTTGAAAGTTTTAATTAACACATTCATGGAGACTTTCAAAGCAAGGACGGAAGTTAAAATGACTCATTTGCAAAAACTCATTTAACTTCAGTTTTCATGAGGAAAATTAAATGTCCTGATGTGATATATAGCACTTAATTGAAATAAATTTTTTGCCAATGTCTTACTACATGATTGGAGAAACTGCTCTATTTGTTAGAGCGGCTCTCACACAAGCATCTGTCTTACATCCCATTACTAACAAGGAATGATGAATTGCCTGTGACGGGGTTTGTAAGGGGCTCGGAGGATTTTTAATTAATTCCACAGAGGGAAATTTCTCACTTCTGCCCTTTCTACTTAGCAAAGGAACAGAAGGTGAACCTACATTCTATTTTCTTTAACGCAGAATTAATTCTCTGCTGTGCTTCCCCGACCAGGATAAAGTTCAGCTTCATTTGCTTACAGACTGTGAGTTAATGAGGTGAGGGGCTTCAGCTACACAAGGCTGCACAAACAGTTCCCTCAAAGTCTCTGAGTACAACTGTTATATCCCGAATACATTTTCAAACGCACAGCAGTGAGGTAAACGCTTTGCTTTCACTCAACATTTAATTTTTGGAGTGTTTTTACATGAAATACTAAGTGAATCAGTGTTCCCAATTATTTGCTTGTTAACCAAGATGTCTCCTGTTCCACTTTAAATCTCTGCTTTTTAAACCTGAATGTAAAATGATGGGAGAGAAACTTGCCTGTACAACAAATTTCAGCTCTGCAACGTGTGCTCTCAGTTTTCTTAGTCCCATTTAGAGTTATGGTCAAAGCTTTCTTCATCTCGCAGTTGGTTTATTTTGACAGACATTGAGCTTTTTTAAATTTAAATTTTATTTTTGATCGACTTCTCTCAAATGGTTGCCACAGTTGCAGATCGATTTTGGCCGCTACTCCACGTCCCTTTTTTGCACAATTATCTGCTTTGATATCTTCTCTTGTAATGCAATGAACATCGCAGTGCACAAGCTAGACTGAAGCAACTTCTTGTAAATATTTTTTAAAATTAGATGAATATGTATCTTGATGATGATGTTAGATGTAATAACTTTTACACCCTTAGCGTCGTGGATTCATTGTGTGGTTGCAGCAGCTGGCTGGATGTATGTGGAATTTTTGTACTATAATTTCTTCTGAAAATTGAACATTTTGATTTGGATTAAAAATCTTTTTTGAAAAAGAAACAAGCAGAATACATTTGACATAAATGACATAAGATATAGAATTCAGATATCTATGAAAATGTGCAAAAATAACTCGATACAAAGAACAGACTTAGCCTTGGCTGTCTGGTCCTAGAGGCACAACAAAAAAATATGCTTGACTGCATCCCAAACTGCATCTTGCCCAAGTCCAGAAACTGTCTATTCCTATTATTCTTTGTTTGCTTGTGCATGGGCAACTTTTATCTCTGTGGAAAGAGTTGTATGGCTTGTTTATGCTGAGTCATACATTTAAATATAATTGGATGATTCAGAGGGAGCAAGAGATCACTCATAAACATGCAAGTATGTCTTGCAATCTGAGTTCTCAGGGCAATGGTTTTCATTATAAACACAATGTCCACAAAAGGTTAAGTACTTGAAGCAGAAACTATGTTCATGCTTAATTTATTCTGTTTGTCACTTTGTGACACATTCAAATCTCAAAATGTTCAACTATGTTGAACTACTCTGTGGAAGCTTGGACTTTATATCCATCCATCCATCCATCCATTTTCTATTCACCCTTGTCCCTTAATGGGGTCGGGAGGGGTGCTGGTGCCCATCTCCAGCTACGTACCGGGTGAGAGGCGGGGTACACCCTAGACAGGTCACCAGTCTGTCGCAGTGGACTTTATATGTTGAACTTAAATACGATTCTCCCTATTGTGTTTGTTGTGGTGTAGGTAGACATCCCATAAATCCCACATGTCATCCTGATAAGTCAGCATATTTATCAGTGTAGGAGCTATTTCTCCATTTTTACTTAAATCTTAGAATTTAGATTATTTTTATTTTTGTTTACTTTCTGATTAATTTACAATCAGAATTTTTGTTTAATTTGTTATTTAAAAAAGGTTATTTGGTTAGTAATTCACTTAATTAGTTAATTAATTTCAGTTTGGGATGTGGGTGCTTCACAGTATAAATACATAGATTTTTGGTAGCTCATTATGCACATGGGTGGTCATATGGTTTTTTACCAGTCATCAGTTGCCAGTCAGTCATCAGTCTATCCAATCAGTCAGTCTTTCAGCTTACAACTTGTTTTGTCTGAACCGTGAAATAAAACAAACTAAGAACTGCATTTTGACTTTTCTTTTATCTTTTTGAACTGCGTAAGCCAGAAAACCACAGTGCACCAGGTGACTATTTGAGTTGAATTCACCTTTTGCTTTGATCACTTTAAGTCTTAAGTTTTTTTTGGATTTTTGAATTTGAGTATTGGACAAATAGTCACTACAATCAGTTTGTGAGGCTCTTCAGAACATTCATTCACCATTTTGGACTTTGTAAGAGTGAATCAAAAAATTCATATATTTAGATGATGCCATCTGGTTTCAGGTCCAAATGGGCATTCTTGCTTGTTTACAGCTTTGCATGTCCTATTGAAAATGCATTACGTCGCCTCCTTAAAACAAAGAGCAAATTACCGCACAGGAGTTCTTACTAGGGATTTTGCGCACTAAGGTACCACCTAAATACAACAGTCCTCTTGGATTTGTATCAAAGCTCCAAAATTTAAGTAATGAATTTAATCCAATAAATAAGGCACACTCAAATTTATTTATATGCATTCTTGTTAATTTCTAAAAAAAAACACGTTGTGGTTAGAGTCACTTTAGAATGTGAGTTAGAAAACTAAGAAGACTGCATCAAATTATCGACTTTACAGCATTTCCCCGTCCAAATAAGCACGTGGTAACAGTGAACAGTTGAGGGTCAACATTACAACAACTAAATACAATATCGGGAAAAAGTGTTAATTGATAAAATAGCAAGGGAGAGGAAAGTAGGTCAGTTATTCTTGCTTGACTTTGACAACCTCCCTATGTAGATGCACTGTGGAGTTTGGTGTTTGACTCAGTTAAAAAAAATAAATAAAAAAAGGTGATTTACACCCCAACTCTGACAGATGATCAGTAGAGCAGGAGTTTCAGGAGTTTAAATTTGGTAATCTACCACTGCTGATACAATTTACATCACCCACTCATCGTGGAGTGAACAAACATTATTAGTAAAAAGGTGATTACTATCCTTAGTTTTTGTGTTTATTTAGCATTTCATTTTGATGAAACATTGATTAATAAATTGTGTTTTAATAAGAGGAATAACAGCAGCTGTTGTCTCTCAGGGTTGCGTGATGATGCAATGTCACCTTGCAACAAGAAGATCCTGGGTTTACTTCTCAACCTGGAATCCTTTTGCTTGGAGTTTGCATGCTCTCTCCCTTTTTTCATTTTGCTTAATGATGATTGTAAAAAACTGGAATTTCTCAAGAGTTCAGATACTCAAGCGAACGAGGAACTAAACCGCCTTTGCTTTTTAACATCCAATACAGTGCCTCCCTCTAGTGGCTGTGAAACCATACTAAAGGAAGGACTAATTTTGAAATAACATAAAAAAATATGAACTAACTTTTCATTGTTTTTATGGCTCCGAATATAAGTATTACATCTTTTTCTTCAGCTGTAACCTTTACTTAAACGTATAAAAAAAAAAAATTGGTAAATTTTTATTTTGCATAAATAATTTAAGCTGATATTGTATTTTTAACGGTAATAATAGAGTGAGAGAAAGGGGACTTATCCCAGTCCAACTCATTAAATCAGAGCATCATGCAAAATATAAATTTTGGTCATTCAACTAGAAACATGAAACTATTATGTTATTATGTAGAGTTCTTACATATGACAGATGGGCAATAGTTCAAGGGTGCTTTTTTGTTTTTCAAATTGGTTGAAAAATTAATCCAGAATTCACTTGCACAGAAATATGTTATGGCCTCTGCCATCATAAGGAAGACTGATAACTTCACTTTGCAGCAGATAGTCATTGACACACTCCACAAAGAGGGTAAGGCCCAAAAGTTACTGCTAAAGAAGTTGGGTGCTCACATATTTACAAGCATAATTATAATAATTTGAGTAAAAGGATAGAGATTATTAGAAAAGGGTGATCAGTCAACAGAGATAATTGCAGCCTTAAGAGGACCGTGAACCAAAGCTCTTTCAAGAGTTTGGAGAAAATCCATAAGGTGTGTTCTGCAGCTGGAGTCGGGTCTTCAGGAACCACACAAGTATCCAGTACATGAGCTACAACTGTAGCAATCCTTGCCCATTAGCATTTGCTTTATTCTTATTTATTTTTGCTTTTTATAAATAAATGAAATATGATTTTATGATATATCTTCTACCTCATCCGCTCGTAAAGTCTAAAATCTAATGTTAGCACAGTTTCCAAAAGGAAATTTCTCCTTCTCCTTCCATTCTTCTGGCAATTTTTATAGAGATGATGATTGCACTTTCCTACATGACTTGACACCTATATTAACCAATACCAGGTTTGATGACAATAGTATCACTGTACTCAACTGGCTAGCAAGGTGGTCTGACCTAAAACTCACCAAAAATCAATGTTGTGTTGTCAAGAGAACAATGAAATGCACCAGAGTCAACATCCAGACAAGCTGAAGGCTTCTATCAAAGCAACCTGAGCTTTAGTCCTTAGACTTGGGACTATTTTCCTATAATGACCACAGGAGGGCACTCTCTGATCTCTTAAAAAAAAAAAAAACTCCTGGCTGCTCAAGCTGGAGGAGGTAAACTGATTCAGCGGTGAGCTGTCAGCACTCATTAGAGCTGTCTCATTAAAGTGATGTCAGTGGCACTCCATTAGCAGTAAAATGAACAGCTGCCTTGCCTCGAGGCCAAGTCAACAAGTGCACTTTATCGGTCAGCGCGGCCTGCGGGGTTAACCTGCTCAAGATAGCAAAGAACAACCAAGGTTCGTGGTAATTTTCTCAAACGGTTCGGAGTTGACTCTCTCCAACTCCGAGAGTCAAAAGACCAGATTTATACAATTTCAATGTGGCATTAAAATTATGCTGTTGGGTTAAGATGTCGTTGCGTTCTGCTGATTTGGCTTATATAAATTACAGGTGAAGTTCTTTCAAGCTAGACCATTATTTGGAGTAAAATATCAAGGGCAAAGTGAATAACTTTCCATTATTCCAAACTTTAACACTAATATCCAGGAAACAAGGAGTTGGAAGCATGTCATGTGTTTAGCCCCTTTTTATCTGTTCTTAAATATCCAAAAAGGAATAAAAAAAAAAAACCCACATAGGTGACGTATTTTCTTAAATTCAATGTCAAATTCCAGTTCCTCAATTCCACCACGTGGGGGCGCCAGTGTGAGGTTATTCTCTCTTGCTTAGTATCAAGAATAATAAAGAAATTCATATATATATATATATATAAGTGTTCATTTGGTTTTGCATTGTATGCACTTTTGACATTATCCACAAATGACTCAAAATATCTGATTGTTAAAAAACAATGCCAGCTGATCTTTAGCTCTTTCACCACACTTCCTGTCCTCTCCCTCTGTTCCTTGTCATCCAACACATGCTACACCTCAGACGTGCACTTAGTTAGACCAAGATCTGAATAGCATTTGGGGTCAAAACCACAATATCCCCCCATTTAGCTTCCCCCATTAATGGCCTATTTAGCGTACCGCCGATGGCAGTAAAGAGATAGCTAGGCTTTTATACCTTCTGACTGGATATATTAGCAGGTAATGTTCTTAAAGAGGATTAGTAGATGGAAAGGGGAAGGGGAGACAGAGAGTGGCTGAAAGCGCCATAGGGATGGCATGGCAGCAAATAGGCAGGTGATAGCAGGGAGGATAGGAGAGCTTATGTTGCCTTGTGCTGCCTCTAGCTATGAGCTACGGATGGAGGATTAGCAACCACTTAGGACTATGCTATACTGGGCAGGTTGAGTCATAGCTCTATACTTGTTGGTGAAATAAACTTGCCTTTACCTTTATAAGCAATGACAAGTCTGTTGGTAATATCTAAAAGTGAACCACCATACATCAGTTGTGATGGTCAAAATATTTTTTTTATGCAGCGGTGGAGGTGAGAGATTTTACTATGATCTAAAAGTGACAGTGAAGAATGTGCTTAAGATCGAGGTCAAGAATCACAACAAACCAAGCAAATTATCTTGTTTACAGTGTTTAACAGTTAACCTCCTGTCCACTCAAATCTTTCCCTAAATAGGCATAACAGTGTTCAATGGTAGCTTTTACAAAGTGACAGCAACTGTGTGCGTACTACCAAGCAGTATTCTCCAGGGTTTAACATCAAAACCAAACTGAGGCAAATGACCATTAATAATTAGATAAAATTATCACATTTCTAAACAAATTCATTTGTCAGGTGGCATTAAATAACCCTCTGGAAATAAAGTAAAGAATCCAGGTACTGTGTTTGACCTTATGTTAAATTCCTGGTTTCCAGGACTGTCAAACTGTCATACATAACATGCTCATTCAGGAGGAGCGATGACTGTGAGTCAGTGACTCAAAGCATTTGACTAGAGAAGAACCTTTTTTTACCACTTTGAATGATAAACTGAACTTGACTGCAATGTTTAATAATTAAATGAAATTAAATTAAATTGACTATACAGTTCCAAAAATAAATTAGATGATCTGTTTTTTTATATATTTATCTATTCAAATGTTTCTTTTGGACTGCTTTTGTCGTGAATTGTCACAATTAACAAACTGAATTGGAGGGAAATTCTTCTTTCATGTCTTTGCTGAAAAACACTTCATATGAACTTCTCTGAGTTGACTGAGCCAATTCTTCTCTGTCGCGTCTAAAAAAACACTGATCTTACCGTCTTTTGGCTTGGCTCTTCTAAACTGTTTTGGGTGGATTTGATCATGCATAGATGACACAGAGTTAGAATGGGTCACTGCAGATTCTGCTTTAGCCACAGTCTGTTGGAAAGGAGTCAAGTGGAGGGCAAGCACCTGGAATAGGTGACCTTTACCTGGACAGAGATATATGAAGGGAATGGGAATGAATACCTGCAGAGATTTGTTCCATCAAGAGTGCATTATGGAACTTTGGGGATGTAATAGTAAAACAAAACAATAACAAAAACCAGCTATAAAACCTGAAACAATATGTCCTAGCCACCTGGATAACCTGCGTGTGCGTGTGTGTGTGTGTGTGTGTGTCTGTCTGACTGCTACATGGGAATACTTCCTCACGGTCGCTCAAGTTTCCAAGTCTTTAAAAGTGTGAGACTGCACACTCTGCTGAGGAACTATGTACAAAACGTCTTCTTTGCCAAGACATCCTTGTGACCGTGTCAGCTCACAGCAGCAGCAGCACATGAAAGGAGCATTGTGCACTTCTTCACGCTCCATGGCCAATTGACTTCTTTTCCCATTAATCAAATGGGCTGTTTACCTAATCTTTCATAGCATTTCAAAACCATTGAAACCCAGAGGATTATCTTAGTATTTCTAACGGTATAGCTTTCTTCAGATACCCGTGCTCTGATAACACTCTTGATCCTTTCTGCCTCACTCCTTTATTAGATTCATTCCCCTGTATCTGTTAAGGTTAATTTAATTTACCAGTTCTTAAAGCCCCTCCAACAACCAATACATGAGTCTATACTTTCTTAATAAACAAACCGGAGTTGCCTGATTAAGGGAGGCTGGTAGATGCAAACTCGCATTGTAAAGGTAGACTTGACTGTAATGTTGACTGCTGTCTCAGAGTGCACCTTTTCCCTTTTGAGCAGGAAGCCAGAACTGGTTAAAGGAGGGTACGTTTTCAGAGAGTGTCTTACTTTAGAGCGGAAACTGTGAATTGGATTGCACTTAAAACCACTCTTTGTAAAACTAGACGAGGCACATGGCAAACTTGCATACCGGAGCAGTTAGACAGGAAGTGAAGAAAGGTTTAAAGGTTGTAGCCAAGTGGGACTGCTGCTTTTGATGCCCTGAAGCTGGGGAGCAGGATTTAAACTATTCTACGAACAAACACCACAAACGTAGAATCTAGTCATTTGCAAACTACGGAAAAGTGTTATTTTTGTAAAGTGCATAAAGGCTACTTTTCCCCCTTTCTTTCATCTCCATTTTTAATGCAATAAATCATCTACATATGGAAAGTAAAACATATAATTCACCCTCCAGGTGTTGAAGTTTTACATCTGATACCAGGGAAAAGAACTGACTTTCAAGTTTTTCAATGCCCTGAAATAAAACGGGAGTAAAATGGAGTGAGTATTTATGTTACAGCCATATTTTAAATTGCATTAAATTAGTCTCTTTCATAAAAATTATATGAACAAAAGTACTGCATTATAACAATTTAGTCAAAATAAATTGAGTGTTGTTATTATTTACTAAAATTCACTCCTAAAATTTTTTTTTTGATTTGACTGGATTTTATTCATATGTCTATATACTGCCCCAGTTTTGACAGTGCAGGTCAAAGAGATCTTCTGTAGACCCCTGGGACACGATTGTCTCAGGGGTTTACAAATCAGCCTCATTGGGGCTGTATTGAAGGCCCCAATGAGCTCAGTGACCTCCATCACTGGAGGCCACTGAAACCAGCAGGACTCTTCCTAAAGCTGGCCAACATCTCGAAGGAGTTGCTTCAGAATGCTACCAAAGGTGGATCTTGGATTTCTTGGTTTTCTTTTGTTTTAAACAAACTTGCAAACACCTCTAAATTTTTTACACATTGTCATGATAGGGTATTTGTGTGTAAATTTTGAAGAAAGATATTGATTTAACACAGGCTGAAACACAACAAAATGTGGAAAAATTGAAGCGCTGTGAATACTTTCCGAATGCACTGTAGAGGACTGATTTTTTCATAATGCATACAGAGCGGGGTAATTAGATTATAAATTTAAATGTGCATTGGTGACTTTTGTAAATTATCTGTATTCTAAACTATTCAGTAAAAAAAATGTTTCTTGGATTTTGAAGAAAATTGTGTCAAGTTGTGCATACCTATAAGCTTTCACATACACACTTTTATAAGCGTGACTGGTCCTGATGACTGAGTAGTTGCTGATAGTGCTGAGGGTTAATCTGTATTTAGTAGGTTCATCCGGATGCCTTTGAGGCCACCTTATTAAAGGAAATGAGACATTGCGAGGGCTTTTTCAACAGACGGTTTCTGAGCTCTGCAGGCATTCCTTTATGTCTGCTGTGCAGCACAGATAGAAAGAGCGCCGGCCACTGTGAACCCTGCCAAAACACAGCAAAACAAAAAGGCCCTTGTCCTGGCACACATTTTAGAGAGGACATGCCGGTGTGTCAGTCCGATGCAATTTCAAAGATTATCTATAAACAGAACCACAGTAACCACCGAAGTTCTGAGCTATTTGAATGAAGATACTTGAAGAATCTATAACTATTGTGCTTTAAAAGATTGCCCAACCCTTTCTGTTACCCGGTAGAGTTTGAAGGGGTAAAATGGAGACCTGTTGAAATGGACTAATAATGTCTTATTCAGGTCATTTTTTTCTGGCCAAGAAGCTGACTGTATGTAGGGATGAAAGGGTTTAATTGGAAATGATAACCTGCTGAAAGAGAGGATCTGTCGGCCCACAAGCCCTGGCTGTCTGTCTGCCAGTACTGCAACAATATCCACAGGGAGATTGGCAGATAGAAGCTGCTGTCAGCGCCCTCAACTCAGGGTTGTTCCAGTATAAGCCTCGCACTTGTGTTTGGTTCAATTGAGGTACGACGCATCTACTGCAGGCTGTGGGTAAGTTACTCCTAACATAGGTAAACTTTTGTAGGCAAGATTGCCTAGACGAGCACACGTAAAAAAAAGACAAATAAATCAGACATAAGAATCAAGGAAAGCACAACTAAAATGGTTTCATACGATCTGAGCACTTCATTGAGAACCATGACATCAAAGCCACTTAAATATTTTTCATTCTTGGGACCGCAAAATGCAGCATGACATGACAGATACACAATAGACCCACAGTTTCCTCTTGGCCCCTGCAGTAGTGTTGACATGAGTAGAAATTAAGTTATCACCCATTTCTAAAGTCCAGACGGCTGTCAGACAAGACCATGGAGCTGATTCGATGCTTTGCCATGGCAAGAAACTTCACAGGGACTGTTTTGTTTCACATCCCCTACAAGAATAGCATGTCGCTCTGCATCTTCTACCTAACCATTTGAAAGGATTCACAACTGACTGTTGTTTTGAGCAGTTTTTGAGGAAAGCAGTTTCTTAACCATGATAATGGTTAGATTGTGCAGTTTATATGACCATCATATTCTTTTCAAGTGATCCCAGAATCTACTCAGACATTTTTAACTTTGCAAAATAAATATTTCTCAACCTTTGCCTCTTCTACAGAGTTCCAAAGGCAAACTTTGCCATCCATCCAATCAAGTCTCAATACAACACAAAAAAGGTTGGAGGTGGTAATGTGACCAAATATAAAAGGAGGTTAAGGAGCATGAATATGTTTGCATAGCACTTTAGATTTCCAAGAAATACCTGGAATCCAGCTACTCAAACACTTTCATCATCGACGGTATGCACCCGTCCAACTCATCCCCTCAGAAACAAACATCAGGAGATACCTGCATTAAAAGATCAGTAGTTCCCCATCACAAACCCACCATTTAATTATGACACACAGGAAATTATCCCTAGAATGGGCCCTGTGGTGATAAGAAGTCCAAGCCTCCTGGATGACAGCTTTAGAAACCTGAGAGAACTTATCAACAAAGTGTGGGGTGGGGGCCCATGACTAGGTGCCTGACAATCTGATTGGACTGTCATCCCTTGGTCATAATTAATATATTTATCAAATAATAACTGAAAAAAAAATCTCTGAATCATTGGCGCTATTGTAAAAAGAGGCTTGTCTGGGGCCCATAGGTGAACAGAAGCCAAATTCATGTGGCTGGCGGTTTCCCTTATGGCTAATAAGGCTGCTGTCAGTATAATGGGACAGAGGGGGGCAAAGTGAGCTACTTCTTTGGAAGTCATGACAGATAAATTGCCTCCCAGAGTGCAGAATGAAACTGAATTTGGAAGAAAAAAAAGAAACATGTCACTGTCTAACAATAATATGTTTAGTGTTTAAACAGTTATACACAACCTGTGCAGCATACAAGATTGTCTTACCTTGTATTTTCAGCATTCACAACTAAAATTACTTAGTGCTTACTGTCAGAAAAAAGGAAAGCTATCTGAACTGGTCTATTTTCTCAAGTACAAAACAGATTTTATGCAAATCGCAGAGGCTCTGCTAATGTTAGACAGTTGTAGCAACTTTTGTAAACATTTCCTAAAATGTCATACAGTCAGCGACTCATGAGGCAACACTCAAAGAGAATATTGTTGAAAGATTAAATACTTGCTCTTGATCTAGGTCTTTACTGCAAAAGAGTTATTGGTTGAAGAAGCTGAATATAGGCACTTGAGACTTCTTTTGAAGTTTTAAGTGCGATCAATTCCAACTTTATTGGGAATTAGACAGCTGGGATAAGACGAGTTGGCAAACCACTGGAGAATTCTTCTGCACAAACTGGGTCATACCATTTTTGAATTTGCTACACTTCCTACCATCTTGTTGATTCTGTTCAAAATGTCATTCGTCATTTAAGTAACTGCCCTAAATTCCTAACATTTGCAGCAAATTTGCTGTCTTTATTCCCCATGGAGCTACAATCCTATTTTGACCCCAGACTGCTGCCATGTCCCCTCCTGTGCAGGTGGAAATCCACAGTGGGGATACTTTTATCGAGCATTCCTAAGGTACAAAACAGGAAGGAGGAGAAGCGGAATTGTAAAGGTAACACAATCAGCCGCTAAAGAAGTCACAGGAGTATCAGTTTCTTTAAGCCGCACTGAGCGCGGCACAAGATTAAGATTTGGATTACTGAACATTTACTTTATGTCACAGAGACTGAGTCACGTGGTTTGCATTATCAAACGATATGCACCCTGACCTTCTTGATCCTTTCTTCTTATATTTATCCAATGAGAAGTTTCAGTCTTTTTCTGCTGAGGGTATACAGACAGTTTGGAACATTCTGCTAAAAGTCAATGGAGTGATTTCTTTCAGTAGATTTTCACAGACTGGAACCCAATCCCATACACAGACATCACCTTTGACTCTTGTACTTGACCCTGTAACCTGGGATTTAGGTTGTAGAAGTTGCACATGTATGCTCACACTGTGCATGCATCATCGCATTTCAACATGACATGGACAGCAAACAGAAAAAAGTTGTGGTGACATAGGTTTGTTGGTGATAAGCTAACCTAAAAGGGGTGTAGTTTCTTGAAAAAGTGTTTTGACAGTTAATTTTCTCATTATTTGTTGTGTAATGACAAACTGATTTTATGTAATAGACCAATACAAAATGCTGCACAATGTTTAAAGTTGAAGGATGCATGTTTTCCCATGTCTTTCACAAAATTGGAAAAGTTTTTTTTTTTTTTTGTCTTCATCTGGTACCCTTAAATAAAATCCGGTGCAGCCAACTGCCTTCAGAAATCACCTAATTAGTAATCATTCCACTTGGATATAATTTAATCTCAGTATAAATACAGTGTTTTTGCTTTTTTTTTTCCTACACTACAAACAGGATCATAAAGATCAAGTGACACACCAATTAAATTGTGAAGGCTTAAAGCAGGATTAGGTAACAAAATAACGGTTCAATCTTTGAATATTTTGCATATCACTATTGGACTCATAATTTGAAATGGGACAAGTATGGCACAACTTTTGATAAGGTGCAGAAATCTAGAGCCCAGGGGAGAGAATCTCTCGAATGGATTAGTCACATGTTCTGTATACATTATTATAAACCTGTGCTTTTAAGAGTGGAAAAAAAAAAAAGCAAGAAATCGTTAGAAACTGTCAATATGTCATAGTTCATGCGACGACATTTATGAAAGATCCTGAAGATGCTCTAGGCAGATATGGAAAAAAAAAGATACTTTTTGCAAATCACTGTGTATGGTGGAAAAGTAACACTCCACATCATTCCTGTTGTGAAACATGGTGGTGGTTATATCATGCAATCAGGATGTTTTCTTTTTCTCATCAGAGAAAGCAGTATGAATATTTTTGCCAGGCACTGCAAACTAACTTTTTTAATGTTGATTTTCCTTTGTTCTTTAAAGTAGATGATGAATCTCTGTAATCTTTAATGAGTTTGGCTATCTAAGAGAATATGAGCTGCATTCGCCCAAAAGCAAGACTCTGTAAGTTAAGCCTTGAGTGTGTCCTACAGCTATAGTTATTATGTCTTTCAGATCTGCTGCTCCTCAGACCCTGATCTTACTGCCACTCTGGGTGGGTGGGTGGGTAGCACAGGTGCATATTGGCGCAGTATTACACATTCCCCCTGCTCATGTTCTGTGTGCATTGTGTCCCATTTCCTTTAGGTCCACGTTCCATGGGGGTGACTGAGAGTGTGTCTTCAGCTTTCTAGAAGACCCCCTCTACCACTGTCAACTCACCCGTCCACCTCCCTGTTCTAGCCCTTGTTGCAAACAAATGCACCAACCTGGGAGAAAATGTGGTTGAGGATATAAGGTGAGCAATGAATTGAGTTTGAGGAGGGGCTGGGCTTTGCAACCTACATCCCCTACACACCAACCGTCCCCTACAGGTTTTCTCTCAGGTTTGTAGTGTAGAGAGAGGCATGCCGGCTGTCCCAAAACGTTTCGCCTCTGTGAACACGCACAAGACGTCCATTCACGAACCCTGGCCCTACAACTTTGCTCTACTCCCCCCCTCCCTCTACTCCCTTCATCTGCAGCTGAAGCAATTCAACTCGGGCCAAAAGCAGGGACCTTTAATCTAACAGAATGTAGTAGGCACCTGAACTACTTAACCGCTGTGCTTGTTCAAGAGGGTGGGCACAGAGGCTAAGGTAACTGGGGTGTAACAGAAAGCCCCGAACTTTATCCTTGGCCAGGATGAGTACATTTCCTTTCTGTTGTTCCCAACAAAGGCCAGCAGGTACAAATGGTCCACTATCTGTGTCACTGGGAAGTGGAGAGCAATTTGTTTCTATTAAACAGGACGGTCCTCATCTTCTCCATCCACAATCCCCCTCCCTCCTCCAGGCCCATATTGATTCCAGTGGCTTTTGTACTGAAGTTAAAACACCGCCGATCGGAAGATTTCATTTGAGCCACCCTTGATCAAGTGGGAACCTCAAAGTCTTTATCTGTAGGCCTCTAAAAAGCCTGAGAAATGCTTCTATTGTTGGTTGTTAATGTAAAACAACAACAACAAATGCATCTAGTATAATGAACATTGGAGATGAAAACGTGACTGGAACATTTGGGCATTGTGTCACTATTCCACCTTCTGTTGATGTGTGTTTTGTTTGTGGTTGCAGGCACTGATAATGCACAGCAACTCAGCTGTTGTCTTATCTCTCTCTTACACACACACACACACACGCACCCACACACACCGATGCCACACACGCACACATACGCAGTCTAAAGTAAATATATGCCTATATATACAGCATATCAGTGATAGCTTGCCCTGTTTGATTGATCCAGGTTCCTGAAGAAATACAGCAGAGGTCACATTGTATTTCATTCCCACTGCTTTCATGAGAAACAGATCCCCTGATTGTGACAGAGGTATGATGGCTGCTTTCAGAGATGGGAGTTTTTTCTTCATTATTTAAACCTTAACCCATTCAACATGTAATCTCCACAGACAAGACTTTAGGACAAAATACATGACATGATAAAATAAACCAAACAATGCAAAATCTAACGTGTGAAAATATTTTTGTCATAAACATTTGACATATTTCCTTCACTTTAATGTTGTTTTTGTTTTGTTTTATTTGTCTTTCTCTATTTCCATCTCATAATTTTATTTTGCTTAGTTTTCTCTCATCTCTTTCCATTTCTTGTTCTATTTCTTTGTTCTTTCCTTTACTTTATCAGTAATTGGACACATATGGATCAGTTCATAAAGGTAATGAGCATCTCGGAATAGTTAAGGCGAGACACTATCATTCTTCCCTTTCCCACCCCCATCTACCTTTTTATTTCTCCACATTTTAAATCCTGCCTTCTATTCCCCCCCCCCCCACCCCCCCCCCCCCTCCCCCCCCTCCCCCCACCCCCCCGCGCCCCGCGCTCCCCCCGCCCGCCCTCCCGCCCCCCCAGACCGCGGCGGACGGTCT